>JAOWBN010004557.1:11482-22950 GCA_028565015.1 Pinguicula moranensis | reverse complement strand
TTAGATTCAAATAACCTCCTTTTTTCAGTTCCCTTTGTAGTTCTTTCCAATCTTCTTTGTTTCTTAGAGTTCCCACTCTGCTATATCGTAGCCATAGTGAATCCTGTCGTTGGGTAGTGAAAGTTAACTTTTCTACCTCTCGCAATTTTCCATTGTTCTGAATTTTGAGACCCCCTTTATTCCTTAGTACCATATCCTTGTAAGAGACATATGAAATGGTCTTATTCATCTGCGACCCCGTATTCATGACATGCTTCAATACTTTCGAGTAGGTGGCAGTTTTGTCTTCAACTCTCGTCTCCTTTCTTTGGTATTTAGCTACATTAGCTCTCAGTTTATGGTACTCAATCCAGATATGATTCAGCCTCCTCTCCAGGCTCTCAGAGCACTCTACTCCCTCGAATGTTACAAATCCAAATTGTAAACCTGCTTGGGATAATTTCTGCGCTACATATAACTCACTTACCTTTCCTTGATTTTCGAAATAAGTGTGCAATTCCTCCTTAGTGGTCTGTGGAGGGAAGTTAGTGAAATAGTATGTGACATTTTTCGTACCTGGCTTCCCCTGCTTCCATATCTTACCTCCATCTTTCTGGTCCGGAAGATTGTGCCTATTCTCTGCTGGCTTGCTTGCTCTTGCCATTTTACTGCCCCATAGTTTCATTTCTTCTAAATATGTTGATGGTGGTCTCCTATGGTGGTTTTCTAGGTTTAACACTGTTTTTCCTACTCGGATTTCCTTTCTTAATCTTCTTGTTCTGCTAGGGACTTCTATCCAACGGGATTGGGACATTTTCAGCTGGACTCCCGTATTTAGTGTTAGGGATTTGGTTTGAGTGTATGCAGATTTTAGTAGAACATGCATACACTTGACGAAAGTATTGTTTGAAATGTCTAGCCTTTCCTACTGCCTTCTCTCAACTTTTTAGGTTCCATTCACGGCTGAGAAATATTCTTGAAAGCATCACTGCTTCTTTCACTCTCATGTCTCGAAAGTATTGTTTGTTTTCTGCTTGTTGGATTTGGTATGGCCACGGGTGGATTTAGAGAAAAAATTTATGGGGTTGGTTAATTTTTTTTGTGGTGCATAAAGAATTTTGTGGGGGTGGTGAAAACAATTTTTTTAGGGGGAAGAAGTGTTTTTTTTGGGTGGATAAGTGAAATAAGTTATCTATTTAACAGTAAGAATTTTACCATCTCAAATAATAATAATAATAATTTAAATTATTTAAATATTATAAAATTAACATTCAATAAAAATTATTTATAAAATATATATAATTCTATTAAATAACATTTAAATGTATTTTTTTGTTTAATATTTTTTAGACAAAATAAGGCCAAGAGAGAGGGAGAGGCCGGGCTAGGGCCAGCCTTGCCCCCTCCCCGTATGGCTATGAGAAAGATTAGAAACATTCTTTTTTGAAGATATACCTGAATTTGTGTTCTAGGCACAAAAGACTATTTTATTCGATTGCATATCAGAGATTAGAAAAATCCATGTACATATTAGAGACTAGCCACAAGCTACGGCCAGTATCACTAAACACCCCTAGTCAATAGTTTCGCTCCTCCATAAGTTATATTTCATCCCCATCTTATCCCTCGGAATTCAAGTCCTGTCACTGCAAGCCGCATACATCCATAAATAAAAATATGATTAGAATTGGTTTTTAGAGTTCTATTTTTAAGCAGGGAAGAACATTGGTAAGAATATTAACTAGTACATTTTAGATTAGTGGTTTTGATTTTAGATTCATGAGTACTAAAAAATTCGTAATGATCCACAATACTCACTTTCTGAAATACAATTTTCACCTTTGTGATGTATAATCGTCACTTACAAAGTGAGTTTTTGAAAGTACAATCCTCACTTGGAACTATGAGTTGAACGTTGAAAAGTGAGCTTTTTGGGTGTTTGTAGTGTTGACTCGTGACTGGTGGGTTATGTGTGCAAAATGCGAAAAAATTTATAAGTAAATAATTGGGTTAAAGTTGCTTCTCGAAAGCTCATTTTGGAAAACTCATGTTAGAAAAGCATGTTGCAAATGCTCCCTTAGCATCTATAAGGAGGATTGTTTCTTTGGATGTGACAGCTGGATCTATGCCATAAATACAAATACATGTTTGTTATACATAAATTAGAGGTAGTCAGGTATAAGATCTCCAAACGCTATTACGTGTAATTATGCAAAATACGTGCAAAAACATAAAGTGTATCTTAAGCATCCATAACAAAAAATTTAAAGATATTTGACCATGAATCTTTCCTTAGAGTTCAACGTAGTTCAAAAAGTTTATATTTCTTGAAGAACTTTCAGTCCTTGCAAGTAGGCTAATTCCTTTAAAGTGTTCAAATGTATACTCTCTAAAGTAGTTCACACCACCACTTCCCTTGAGGCTTATACACCTAAATGTATAACTTTATATGTAAATAAAGGAGTGCTAGCTCTACACTTCAAGCCTTGAAAAAAGAGATGAAAATTTCTCCAAATTTTTAATCCTTTCCAAACAACTTTCGGGTTTTCCAACTTTTGGACAAAAAGACTTCTCAATTTCCGACCAAGGCTTCAAATGCAATCACATATCACATATAGAAGTCTTAGGGTATTTATAGAAGATCCAAAGTGCCTTAAGAATGACACATGTCTAAACAAGTGTCAAAATGCATGTCTAACATGCTTTAAATAATGACAAATGTCATAACACTTGTCCAAATGCATGTCTCACATGCTTGTAGGTAGACAAGTGTCTCAACACATGTCTTAATACATGTATAACATGCTTGGATGGAGAAGGTGTTCGTAGGTGATTAGCTGTGACAAACCAGAAGCTCGACTGTAATCCCTAAGATCCCGTCGATGCAAAGACGTTCATGCAAGGGTTTTCTGTACGGAGAGAAAATGCATTCGCTCGAGAAAGGTAATAACTATTTATGGTTGTTGTCTTAGCTATGTTTGTATTTTGTAATTAGATAAATACATGCCTAGAAGTTAGGATACGCCAAGTCATCACTCAGCTTTAAAATCATAGAGTATAAAAGGAAATGAGGAAAGGATTGTGGGAAAGAGATTTAAAAACAAAAGATATTTTTGGTGAGGAATTTAAACTTAGGATTTGATTGATTATGCATACCAAATAATTATTTGAATCCAAAGTAACCTCTCTGAGCCTAAACTAAGAACGGGACAAGTTATGGATAGAAAAAAGTAAAAGCAAAATAAATAAATAAATAAATAATAATATAATTTTGGGAGGAAAAAGCTGCAAAAATCTAATCCTTGCAGCATTCAAGAGATTAGTACAAGGACAAACAACATTCACCATGTATAGGAATGCTCGTAAATGTTTTATTACAAATAGCTCACAAGATTGATGCCTTATGTATGATCTTGTTTTAGACCATGCAAATAGCAGTTATTAAAAAAAGGTTTATCTTAATCGCTGACCGCCTTGGCATGGCAAAAAGCGAGGGAGATGAAGAGGAATTAAGAAATTGATTAGGATAAATTCTCAATCTTAGTTTGAGGACGGAGACCTCACCTGAAAAATGAGAGAATACCCACATGCTTACCTCAATGAACCCCTATAAACAAAGTGACTCAAAGACAGTGATAGCCGCGAGCAAAGCAAATTAAACCAGTACATGAATTATTATAGGTTGTGTGCGCATATGCATGAGAAGTACATATTTGCTTGAGGATAGGCAAGGATTTAAGTTTGGGGATACTTGATGAGCCAATTTTATACCCTTATAATGTAGATTATTCCGGTCTAATCTAGCGTAATTCCAATAGGGGGACTTATTTTTTATATGCATTTCCTATGCTTTGACAGGAACTGCTCATTTGATGCACCTTGTGGGAAAATGAAAAACAAAAGGCCCTGAAGTTAGAAGTTTTGTCCCATAAATTCGAGTCACGTTCCCAACTTACTTTGACTAAATATGCACGGTGGTGCCTAAAAACATCTAACGTCCAATAAAATTTCTAGGCGAACGATTTTGCTCCTCATTTTGGCTCAAAACTTCAGATGGAAGCAACTCAACGTGATATAAAAGGCACAAGAACAATTCAAAGGGAGTGAAGAGATTCAGAGACACGGCAATGAAGGGGAATTGAGAGTGGATTATGACCATAAAGAGATGGAAAGTCCTGCAATGAAGGGGAAGGAGGTGAGAGTGGATCAGAAGAGAGTAGTTGAAGTTGTTCAACTGGGCTTAGGGTGGGAGGATGGTTTTGCTCCAAGGCAGATTCCTTAGCATTAGTGTGTACTAAGGACTGTGGTTACACCTGAAGAACTGACCTGCCAGGTGGGCTAGTATGTTGGAAAGGACTTTGGTTAGACCTAAAGAACTGACCTGCCAGGTGGGGTAGTATGTTGGACAGGTATATAAGAGGGGGTGGGAGACGAAAAGCAAGACTTACCTGGGGGTAAGAAGAAAGGAATATATAGTTGTTTCAGTGAGTGAGGCCACCATACTTCCTTGCTTTTTTCAGTGAAGCAGGAGGGTCAGGGGGTCAAGAGGACTCTATCAGTCTCATTAAGCTCATTAAGGGGAGCATCAGTAGGGCTGAAGTGCTCATAGCAGCTTGAAGGATTAACTAATATCCGTGGGGTGGAAATGCCAGAAGTCGAGTACATATAATCATTTGAAGAGGAGTCTCTACAACTATCCTCAGAATCCTCCTCATGTCTTGAGGACCATTGTAATTTGGGGATGGGATCTACTATTTCCATGATGTCAAGGGAAATCGTATTGCCATCAATATACACAGGGAGGCAACAAGGTAGAACACAATTGAGATCAATTTGAACCAAGATTACAGCTGCCTCCAAATAAGATTTTTGAATTAAACATTCATCCACCTTAATCATGAGGCCAATGTTATTCCCAATTGCCTGAAGGTTCTCAACAGACCAAAATAGAAGGGGTTACCCAAATATTCGCAGCCAACATAACCTTGTCAAGGGAACAACCATTTTACCTGGAGTAGAAGTCTTGTTATTAGAAGACCAAGGGACAATATCCAAAAGCCAAGTCATGAGCCAGAGTTTGTCATGCTACATCAATGTCTCTAAGTCCTTGGGAACTTCCTCCCAAATCAGTAACTGGAAATTTCCAAGAGGGTTGTCATTATATACAAATAGCCTTCTTTCCTCAAGGCCAACTAGAGGGTACGCAGCTCATCCAGATTTCTGAGTGTTCCACAAAACTCCTGCTAAGCCAAGGGCATATATCCTCCTTGGAGGAAACCTTGGCGACTAAAACCTCATTCCTGCTAGTTGAAGCTCTCGGATCAAGCCCCTTCCCAATGCAGTAGCAGGGATATGGTGAAGTTTGGTTAAGGAGACCACTTGCTGTTTAGCTATTTGATGATCAAGTCGAGCAGGGGCATGAACCAGCACCACATGAGCCACTTTCACTCGTGAGCTTCCAGAGTAATTCCTGGAATATCTAGCTACATTAGCATGTAACTGATATGATACAATCCAAATATCATTCATTTGGAATAATTGAAGATCCATATCATAGATGACCTCTTTAAACTGAATAAATCCAAAGTGCTAACTGAATCTATCTAATTTTTGAGCTATGGACACCTTCTTGACAGGACCTTGTTTATTTAGAATCCTAGATAGTCGTTCCTCTGAGCAATCAGGGGGGAAGTTAGCTATGAAGAAAGTAAGGTCTTCCCCTTGGTGTTGACCAAGTTCTAAGGATTGAGAGGACACCTAAGGTCCTAGTCTTTCAGGAATTGGGCGCTGAGTTACCATATCTGCATAGGAAGGTCTCGATTGAGTACGTGCAGTTTTGGTTGACATAGGAGACTTGCGAGCTCTGATGGCTGCCCGGAAAATGCGTTTGAGTTGATGAGAAGGAGTAATCCATGGATTCATGGTTCATATGCGGCTAGAACAGACAATGAACAGTAAGGGGTGAGGATTTGGAACAAAAGGTTTTTAGTTTAGGATGTACCCCGGGCACGCGAGGCATCCCTGGGGAGAGGGAGAGGTGGCAGTGATGTTGCTCAGCAACGGGGAGGCCGAGCGATGGTCGAAAAAGCTGGTCGGAGGTTGGAAAAGTTGGTCTTTATTGCTCATGTATGAGGGGGAAGACGTACAGAGAGAATTTTTAAAAATTGAAAAGAAAGATAGTTTATTTTCGCGAAAGAGTGATTTAAAGAGGGCATTAATTACTCAACAACCTCTCATTGTAATTAGGTACAAAGAGGTACTTCTTAACACTAACCAACTCATCGGTTCACTATTGAGCAAAATCTTTTCTCTTTTGTGGGATTATGAGGATGTGTTATTCGAGGAGATCCCTTAAGGTTTGCCTCTCATTCAGGTATTGAGCATCTAATAGATTTTGTCCCGAGGGTAGCCATCCCAAATTGGCCCGCATATAGAACCAATCCCAAGGAATCCAAAGAGCTACAAAGGCAAGTTTAAGAATTGTTGAACAAGGGGGATGTACGAGACAGTCTAAGTCAATTGCACAATACCCATACTTTTAGTCCCAAAGAAGGATGAAGCATGAAGAATGTGTGTCGAATACCGACACCCTATTTCCCGTTTATATGATATGGATGAATTATATGGTTCATGTCTGTTTAGAAAATAGATATTAAAGGCGGATATCATCAAATTTGGATGAAAGTGGGGGACGAGTGGAAAATGGCATTTAAGACTAAGTACGGATTATACGAATGGTTAGTTATGCCTTTTGGGTTATCAAACATACCTAGCATGTTTGTGAGGTTAATGAACCATGTTTTGTGTGCCTTTCTTGGAAAGTTTGTTGTTGTCTATTTTGATAACATTTTAATCTATAGCAAGAACATTGAATAGCATGCACAACACATTAAGGTCGTGCTAGACGTACTTAGGCAGGAAAAACTGCATGCTAACCTATAAAAGTGCACTTTTTGCACGAATAAGTTATTTTTTCTTAGTTTGATTGTAAGCAAGAACAAGATCGAGGTAGATGAAGAATAGGTGAAGGTATTTCAACAATGGCCAACACCCAACAATCAACCAAGTTAAAAGTTCTGATGGCTTAGCAAGCTTCTACCGAAGATTTGTAAGGGATTTCAGTACCTTAGCCACACCTCTAACCGAGATGATCAAGAAGAATGTACCATTCAAGTGCGGGAATGAACAAGACAAGGCTTTTGGAGCTGTCAAGAAAGGTTAAGTGAAGCCCCTTTACTTTCATTACCTAACTTTACAAAAAAAATTGAGATTGAATGTGATACGTCGGGAGCGGGTATAATAAGAGTTGTTCTCATGCAGTAAGGAAGGCCAATTGCAGACTTTAGTGAAAATCAAATGGAGTTGCCCTCAACTATCCAACTTATGAAAAGGAGATGTACGCTTTAGTAAGAGCCTTGGGAACTTGGCAAACCTTTGGCCCAAAGAGTTTGTGATCCTTACAGATCATGTGTCCCTCAAACACTTGAGCGAACAATAGAAGCTCAACTAGAGACATGCAAGGTGAGTGAAATTCATCGAGACGTTTTCATACATTATCAAGTATAATAAAGGTAAAGATAATGTAGTCGTTGATGCCTTGTTGAGGAGGTACGAATTGATTTCTTTGTTAGATTCCAAATTGTTAGGCTTTGAACATATTAAGGATTTCGATTCCCAGGATCTTGACTTTGGTAGTATGTTCATTGCATATGAGACGTGGCATTTAATAAATTTTATAGGCATGAAGGCTACTTGTTTAGGTAGAACAAGCTTTGTATTCCAAATTGTTCCTTAAGGGAGTTACGTGTTCGAGAGGCCCATGGTGGGGGATTAATGGGACACTTTGAAATAGAAAAAATCTTAGAGTATTAAATGAACACTTCTTTTGGACATGAATGAAAAAGAAGGTGGGGAGGCTTTGTTAGAAATACATAACTTGTAGACAAGCAAAATCTTGGTTGAAGCCACACTAGTTATACACGCCCTTACCTATTCCTAGTGAACCTTGGATTGATATATCCATGAACTTTGTGTTAGGATTACCGATCTAAGGGGGTAAGGACTCAGATATTTGTGGTAGTAGATCGTTTTTCTAAAATTGCTCAACTCATTGCATGTCATAAAATGGATGATGCTTCGTATGTGGTTAACTTGCTTTTCAAACGGGTTGTTAGACTACATGGGATGCCTAGGACCAAAGTCTTAGGTAGGGATGCAAAATTTCTAGGTTGCTTTTGGAAAACCTATTGGGAACTAAGTTGCTATTTTCAACTACATGTTGCCCCTAAAATGACGGTCAAACAGAAATAGTAAATAGGATTTTGTCTTCTTTACTTTGAGCACTGATTTCTAAGAAATTTAGAACTTGGGAAGAATGTTTGACACATGTAGAGTTTGAATATAATAGAAGCATTCATTCGACTACACAATATTCGCCATTTGAAATTGTCTATGGTTTTAACCCTTTGTCCCACTTGATAATAACGTCATTGCCTAGTAGTGAGCGTGTTAACCTAGATGGCAGGAAGAAGACCGAGAAGGTGAAAGCAAATCATGAAAAAGCGCGGAGCAACATTGAATAGTGAACCACCCAATACACCCAACAAGCCAACAAGGACGCAAGAAGATGTTGTTCGAGCCCGGAGGTTGGGTATGGGTACACCTATGGAAGGAGAGATTTCCCGAGACGAGGTGGTTGAAGCTACTACAAAGGGGGATGAACCATTTCAAGTCTTAAAGCGCATTAATAATAATGCCTACAAACTAGACCTATCCGGTGAGTACAATGTAAGTGCTAGTTTCAATGTATCTGACTTCTCTCCATTTGATGTAGGTTCAGATTTGAGGAAATATCTTTTTTAAGAAGGGGGGATGATGCAACCTCCTATGCCTCACAAGGGCTCGAGAAGACTACACCACTTGTCCAACAACCCGATGCAAATAATGATCCATTAGCCTTGCCAAATGGGCCGGTCACAAGGCTTCGAGCTAGTGAATTCAAGGAGGGACTTGTTGGTCTCATTAAGGAGCATTGGGCCATTGAGGAACTAAAAGGGGACGAACCCTTCAAGCCCACAATACAGCACGGCCTTGGTCACACAATTGGAGTGTGTGAAAGTGGAGAGATGTATGGTCTAGCTCAAGGAGGATGGACAGACTAAGGGAGGGACACAATCTAGCTGAAGACGGACGAATCTTGCTAGAGACATGCACCTACTCAACGCACATCTTCGAAAAATCACCTCTTCAATAATACTCGTTGATAGGCACCTCTTCAAGACACCTTTTCATTTATTTTTATAGCTTATATAAGGGGCATTAGTCAAGTTGTATTCGATAGATTTCGTGTTTTGAATAACATTCTAATGAGTTGTGTCCTCCTTTTATTTTACAATGGCTCTTAGACTTATCTAGTTCTTTACTTAAAGTCTAGTGGCATCTGCTTACGGTCTTATCCTTGGTTCTTGGTTGAGATAAGTTTTCTTCAGGGTTCCATTGGGTGGCAACCATTTTTCAAGCCGAGCCAAGGTTCTCACCTCTTTATAGGTGACGGGTCAAGTACACAAACAAAGTTGTCTTTTCGATCTTGGGTAAAGAACCACCAATAAATGATATTGGGTTTGGTCAAACTTGTTGACAGGGTTAACATCAAATCCTTTTAAGGGCCATGCAAGGAAAATGAGAGGTGCCAGCTTTAAGAGACAGTGCCATAACTTGCTTGTGTAGATTGCGAGGTCAAGCTTTTGATGATTCGGCTCCTAATAAAGTGGATGAGATGTTTTTTGAGCTCTCTTACCTACGTGAACAAAAAGAAGCTACAATAGCATAAATGTTTCAGGGCAAGTATTTGAAAGCACTTATAATTGTTGTGGCCTCGTTATATTTCAACAGGTATCTTTGTTTCTCATTTGCCTTGGTACAGTGACAAGATGTTTTGAGTAGAAGTTTATTCCTTGTGCCTTATTGATTCCAGATAACAAGGCAACCTACTATGTTGTACTATGCTAAACAATATTTCAGGTAGATACCAATCATGATTTGTTAATGTTGAGAAATTTTGATTGTCCCTGCCTTTTGTAGAACTTTTGTTCTTGATATGCACGCTTTCACATGCTTTTTACAATATCGTTGTTTGACCTGATAAAATTATTATTTTCCAAGATTATTGAGCAGGTAAATTGTTTTATTAAACCCAAAAAATTCACAATTGCTCTCCTAAAAAAAATTATTTCTACTCTTAAAAGTATTTCCAAGAAGGGGGTGAATTGAAATTTTACAATTTCCTTCTTTAACTTATCTTGTTAATTAGTTTCTTCAATGTTTTAGCATACAAGAAAAGTTAACAAATCTTAATACATAAATTTAAGTTTGATAATTTAATGATATCGCACAAAGATTTGTAGGTGGTTTAACGAATCGTACCTATTGTCACCCACAAGGTCTCTCACCTCGGGATTCTTCCTCCAATACTGCTAGCTTTGATATGCTAGCAAACCTTTACAACAAACTTCTCCTCAAGCTCAACCTCTAACTTTCAAGTACTAGATCAAGCTCTTAGCCAAACTTAACCCTAGTTTACACGTGCTAGTTGAACTTTACAACCACTAGTTTCAAGGTACTAGTGAACCAATTCCAATGTTCTACCCAAGCTGGATAAATACAAGCATATCTTACACTTTAGAACTTTCTTTACAAATGCCCTCTAAAGGGTGTTCCCCTATACAAGAAAAGGAATGGATATTCAACAAGGAGCACAGATTTTTCTTTACTTTTTTTTGTTAGGCCAAAAAAAACTGAGATTGTTTAGATAATGAAGATTAAGATCCTCCTTAAGTGAATTTTTAGATTTGGAGTGATAGAGCAGTTATGATAGATGGAGTTGTTGGAAATATTGTCTCCAAGTCTTTGTTTATATCACGCTCTGGGCAGGATGTCAGGAATTCAAATCCCGCATAAATCTCAAACGTCATATTTCTTTCGTTGAGCGATGTCAACTCTTTAATACCTTTAAGCCATTCTTCAATCTCTTACACTTCTTCCGTACGTGGCTCAACTTCTCATGCGACGCTGTACTCAATCAGAGTTTATTGAACTTTTTATAATATCGAGGTGTTGAAGTGTGAAATCCAATGATATAAGACTTTCTAAATATTGGATGTCTTGATGAGAATTGTATAGAATTGAGGTCATTTAACTTCATATTCTTGGAGTATATTTTATCCTTCAAATTAAAACATCCAAAAGTTAAGTTGAGCAATTTGTAGATTGATTAGACAATTTTAGCATATGCTATATCATTAAAATTAATTAATAATTTAATACCTATAGGCTAACAATCTCCCTTGATGATGTCCAAAACTTAGCGAAATTGTAATCATAATGGCATAAGTTAGGTTCCCCCTCAATGATTACTCCCCTCAATCAATTACTAATCATGATAATATCATTTTGCCCCCCCCCCCCCGCAACGAGGGGTGTGCACAAAACAA
>JAOWBN010004557.1:0-11472 GCA_028565015.1 Pinguicula moranensis | reverse complement strand
CCAGATAATAATTTTTTTTGGGTTATTTTATTATTCGATTTGGTTATGGTTATGAAATATCATAATTGAAATTTTTTGGTTCAATTTTTGGTTAATCGATTTTTTTTTAGGGTATAGGGTAAAGGATTTTGGGTTTGAAAAATTTAAATAAAATTAAAAAAATAAATTAAATACAAATTAAATAATAATAAATATTTTGGTTATTTAGTTAATCAAACGTTTTTTATTATTCGGTTATTCGATGTTATGACATGTCATAACCGAACCTTGTTCGATTCGATTACTGCTATGAACATAACTAAATAGAATAACAGAATGATCGCCCCTACTAGGGGCAGATTTAGGGGGTGGCCAGGAGGGGGTCCGGACCCCCCAAAAATTTTGGACACCTTTGAATATATTTGGGTCCAAAAAAATTTAAATATGCTTGATTTTTTTTTTTAACGTGTTTGGGACAAATTTTAGTAATATTTCACTCAAATAATGTATTTCGAACTTTAAAAAACTTTAAATATGCTAGTACAAAATATTGTTTATTCCCAAAAAATATTTCGGACCATCATAAAAAAATATTTCCCCCTAAATTTATTTTTGGCCCCCCTATATTTTTTTCCCAGATCCGCACTTGTGTTGAACATTGACCGCAAGTTTCTATTTGTTCGAATCTTTTTATGCGTGCCAATCTCTTTTCAATTAAAAACTCCATTTCGATTTCATTTCGAACTAAAATCTTTGGTAAGTCTGTTCGACTCACCCAACAAATCCTCACGGGCCAGGTCCATGCTGGATCCTGGCCCGTGAGGATAAACATCTAATATTGTTATTTATGTAACCCAGTGATTGGGAACCTTGCTTTCACGAATTCAAGACAATCATTTGGATAAACAGAAATCTGTTTTCTAATTCAAAGATCTTACGGTTTCTTATTCAGTCTTGTTTTGTTTCACTTATTTTTTAGATTCTTTATATCGTTCTTTTTTTTTTTACATTATTTAAAAATCAGTATTTTAAACTTTCACTTCTATTTCTATTTTTCTTCCAGATAAAAATTATTTTTTCAAAAATAGGTAGAAAGTTTTTTTTTTCTATTTCTACTTTTAATGACAATTTTGTAAATAACTTAAAGTTATCTTATCAAAATTTAACTACAAATACTATTTAATCATCTTACAAATTTTGATTGCTAACACTATTTCATTAACTTTTTAATTAATCATAATTTTATCAATCATTCAAATATTACAAAATTAAAATAAGAACGAGGATCAAAATGAGAAATAAAATAAAAAATAAAATAAAAGAACTATAAATACAAAATAAGCTCTCAATCTCGATAACATTTCATGCCAACTTGGGGAGGTAAGATAAATTTGACTGGGAGATAAAACAAAAATTGTAGATAATTTTTTGTAAATAACATTTTTTACTTGTCTCCGCCTTAGAGCCCATTGGTTCGGTTCATTCCAGTCGGAGGCATTTGCAATAACTGTAACAAATGGATTAACAAATCATATATATCAATCAGTTCATGAACTTGGCCGGCACACAACACGCCGCCACTGCTACCGCCACAAAAGTTGTTGTTTTGGAAATTCTTCCCAATCGGATTGTTTCGTAAAAAATTGCAAATACCCAAAGCCCCAAAACCCTAATCCCCAAATCCTCATCGTCAAATTCGATTCTCGCCGCAACAGCACACATTTTTATAACCATGCTTTCAAACCGAGACCTTCATCCATGGCGCCGAACCGGAAATTCTCATCCTTCATCTTCGTATGGTTCACCGGCCAAGAGGACCTGCTCCGGAAGATGGACCGCCTCTTGTCCCCCGTCGACGGATTCGATGTAACAACCCAAAAATATTTTTGGTTGTTACGGTCAAGTGTTTTGGCAGAAGGATCTGCAGATGAATATTGAGAGAATGAGAAGAAAGATTTGAGAGAAAAAAATAGAATTTTTTTTAGATAAGTAAGAAAATTTGGGATAGATTTCAAATACAACTTCATTCCTAACTACTAATGGAAACACTGTACCTATTTATGCTATTGAATTTGGCAACAACAACATGTTGCACGACTCTTTTACTCTTCAGTTAATAAAACTAACAAAACACACAAACACGACTTAATAATTAACTCAACTGCCCTACCATGTTTACAACTTGAATATCCATTGATCCATATCTTTATAACATAACAACCTCCACGATGTCACGAGGAAGAATTCAGTTGCTGGATGGTTTGTTTGATCACCATGAAAACCAACTCTCTCAGTATTCCAGATCTTCCACCTTTGGCGGGTTGTTACATTGCCTTCTCCTTTTTTAGATCCTTGTCCCCAAGGATCAGTGTTCGTGTAATGATGGAATATAAAAATTTTCAGCATCCTCCAAGTAGCTTGTGCAGGTGTAGAGCAGGACAATTGTATCAACAGCTTTATTCCATCAATCCAGTTGAGTATAACCAGTTGAAGCACCTTTCATTTGGGGTAATATGATGCAACCCACGTTGCACTCGTATCCACACCCATGGCCCAAGCTAGCAAGGACGTAAACCAAGGGGGTGGCGAGCCTTTGAAGTTTGCTAATGGGCCAATGACACGAGCTAGGCTCAAAAGATTCAAGGAGGGCCTTGAATTGTTGCTCCAAGGCATTAGGGCCGAGCCCACAAATCAAAGAAACCATGGAGATTTTGGTCCATCAAGCTCAAGTGATCAAGTCCGAACTCAAGCCCAACATGCCATGACAAATCAATTTGGGCAAACTCCATTTGTTCACTTGATTGGCCCATTCGAGATGGCCCAAGATCACTAAGCCCATGCCCATGCAAAGTTCAACCAAGTAAGGTTCTAGAGGCTTCAAGACCATGCATGTCCAGGGGTCAAAGAGGATTAAAGTCATGACAATTGGAAGGACTCCAAACCCTTCAAATTCCGTGACATGTGACATGTACTTTCAACTCAAAGGCCATGGTCAAAGATAGCTTTAATTATGTTCATGTTTGTTATTTAATGATGATTCATGGACTCCTTTGGCTATAAAAGGAGCCCTTGGTCGAACCTTTAGGAATAGTTTTGTTCTAGTTCATGTTTTGTGAGATATAATCTCCTTTCAACTTTTATAAAACTCTTTTGACTTATCTTTTTCTTATTTGAGAAAAGTGGCATCAGTTTTACAAATTCTTATATTTCAGAGTTTGATTGGAACAAGTTTTTAATAGGATTCTTTAAGTGGCGAATTTCTTTCTATAAAACACAGGTTCGGTTCACACTTACTTCAAAGGTGTTGGGTCAAATACTCGACAAGTTTGTCGATTTTTCGATCCTTTCTTTTGAACCTAGTCACGAGTTGGCTAGGTTCATATCATAACACTCTGCAAGCATTTACGCATAACCTGCACCTCTTCCTTGACATTTGTTGGTTGAGTGATGTCACGAGAGCTCCTGTACAAGAGGCCAACTCTCTGTTGTAACTTTCTCCCTCAACCGCTAGAAAAAACTTAGGGAAGTGAGAGGAATCTGAGGATTTTGAAGGCTGAACGTAGACTTCATTTATACTCACCGGAACTTCCACTTGTGGAGCCATAACTTCCGAGTTCCAGTTGGTTCTCCCGCTTGTTTTTCTCAATAATTCCTTAATTTCACCTTCGCTTTTAGCGTAGAACTCGCAAGTTTAACGAAAACAGCTTTAACTGCAGTAACTAATTGCTCATCAACTTCAAATGCAGTTACAAAATTTGCTGAAACAGTATGAGTCATGGATCCTCCTTTAGCAAAAATAGTTTCTGTCGGGTAATGATTTCCCACACCATCTGATATATCAGTCATGATCACCCCAACCACTTGGGCAATTTTAGCAACAATTACCAGTACCGTCGTATCCAAAACAAGTGCCTCGGCCTTCATCTGCTCAAAATAATTTTATAATACATTGCGCTCCCCAAATAGAACTTCTCCTTTGTCGAACTTTTCCATGCCTATAATCAGTTTAAGCAAGATACTCTTCATGCATCCCTTGGGGCCAAGAATAGCAATTCTCTCCCCCTTTCAATAGACATATTTGCATTTTAAAACAAAACCTTATCCTCATAGCTGAATTTCAGAGTTATAGTCACAACCAATCTACCACTTCTTCCTCTGTAAGGGAATCTGATCTTCATTTTCTTTTTGCTGAAGGGTTTCTCAACTTGTTCCACATCTTGGAGTTTTTCCAGTTTCTTCTCAGCGGTGGATGCTTGACAAGAATTTACTCCAACACTTAGCCTACTTATGAGGTTCATTGTTTGCTCAATCTCCTTCTGTGCATTTTTCTTATTTATAGCCAGATTAGTATTGCCCAATTTATAGATTTTCCCAATCATAGAGTTATGTGTGTCAAGTCCATGAATGAGCTCTGTGTCCTTCATATCTCTGTCATAATTTTCTTCTTTGAAATATCCAGCAATAATAGTAACATAGCTCATTCCATCCATGGTTTACCTTTTTCTTACTTCCAGAATTCAGCGGCTCATATGTATCTACAAATCCTCTTTCTAGGCATGAATTGTGCAGAGAATTGCTGAATGTCAGAGTATTCATTTTCAATCTTATCATACACATTTGATTCATCATCCTAAAAGCCTCTGCTATATCACCTGCTTCACTCATAAAAGGACTCGGAGAACCGCAGAACTTCTCACCTGAACTGAGAGTAGTAGCATTCTCAAACGCCTGCATAAATTTAGTATCCACACTCTCATCTCCTCCTATCCTTGTGATGTCCGATTGAGTTGCACAACCTCCCGATCAAAGACAGGCAAAAATATTTCATATTCCTCAAAAGTAACCATCACAGTCAATTCCTGAATTGAAACATTAGAAAATCTCATATCCACATTCATGAATTTGATAAATCTTCCATCAATAACAGTCACAAACTCATATCCACTATCATCTAACTTCAAATAATCAATAGCATAATTGATTTAAAGCTCAATATTAAGAAATGATTTAAGAACCTGAAAGGAATCCGATGACTCTGTTAGTTGAGTGTATTTCTCATCTATTCCCACACCAATATCATCTTTCTCGGTTCTAGTTTCAGTTTCCTCAATTGGATGTGAAATAACTGGTAGAGTTTCTGTATGTGAAGAGGTGAATTCACTCTTAATTCTGAAGCTAGAATCTGCATCTATTTTTGAATCCATAGTTGAAGATGCATCCAGAAAATTGTCCACCTTGCTTGTAATATTATCAGACAAGTAACCATCAAAGTTGCAGTCTCCATAGTTTTCGCCATCTATGCTTGTTACCACACTAAAAACAGTTTTGCTCCATCTTTGGTAATTCAGGGAAATATTCTTCTAAAAGATGAAATTCCTTTGGTTCGGACATTGCATTCAACAACTTTGGTAGCTCAAAAAAATCATCTTCATTGAAAAAGAACTCCTTTGGACTTAGCTCTTCAATGAGATCTGCAAGTTTTTGGTAAGAGGTCCACAGTGTCATGTGGTCTTCCGTCGGAACTGCAAAGCCCGACAGTTGACAGATTATCTGATTTTTCTGGATTTTGGCACGGTAATACTCAAAAGTTTTAGATATCTCCGATGGCGGTATAACATAAAATACATCCATATCTTATTTGAGTTATTCTGCGAGATAAATGGTTGGATAATGCAAATTTCTCGTGATTGTGGGCGGGGATCGTATGGCTCTGATACCAATTGTAATAACCTGAAAGTATTCTTGGTTGTTACGGTTAAGTGTTTTGGCAGAATGATCTGCAGAAGAATATTGAGAGAATGAGAAGAAGAGATTTGGAAGAAAAAATAGAGGGCTTTTTAGATAAGGAGGAAAATTTGGAATAGATTTCAGATACAACTTCATTCCTAACTACTAATGGAAACACTGTACCTATTTATGCTACTGGATTTGGCAACAACAACATATTGCACAACTCTTTTACTCCAGTTAATAAAACTAACAAAACACACACACGATTTAATAATTAACTCAACTGCCCTACCATGTTTACAACTTGAATATCCACTTATTCATATCTTTATAACATAATTTCCACGACATCACGATGAAGAATTCAGTTGCCGGATAGTTTGTTTGATCACCATGAAAACCAACTCTCTCAGTATTCCAGATCTTCCACCTTTGGCGGGTTGTTACAAATATGATTATATACGCTTCCGTATTAGATATACGAATCCGTTATCATATTTAATTTATTCGTTTGATCGGGTAAAACATATCTAAGTGATCTACACAAGTTAAAGACAAAGTGAGACGATGCTTATGAACTTCAACTCTGTAAGTTTTGTAGGCAAATACTCTGTGTAAATTTGGTACTACTTTATACGTACTTAGTACCAAATGTAAGTAAAATTACATATCAAAAGTTACTAATACTGTATGTTGTCCCGTTCGTAAAGTTGCCACACAGGTTTTGAATGTGATGGCAGCCGAGTTGGGGTATTGGACAGGGCGAAATTCGGGATCGAGTATTTATTGGGCCGGGTTTCTATTGGATTGAACAAATAGGGTAAGCCCAATTGTTTTCCTAAATGATTTCAACTATTTTCTATACATTTTATGTAAATTTTTAAATATACCATCAATGCAAACTAATATCTTACAAACTCGTTGTTGAGTTGAGTAAACGGTAAGTGGAGAGTCACATGGGGAGAGAGATACACACCTACCAAAAAAAAGGCAAGAGAGATACACGTGGTAGGGCCCGCAGCATTGAGCATTGAAACAAAATGAAGTTCCTCTTAGCACATGGGATAAATTTGCCATTTTGTAAGTGGAAAAGTTGAGTTGTTCAATAAGTAAACCACAAAGAATAAATGACTATCAACTCCCAAAATAAACCAGCACAACAAATTCAAAATAAAATGAATCAGTATAAAGTTGGATCTAGAAAAAAAAATTAGGGGACAATTTTTTTTAAGGGGTTAACTTTTTGGGGGGGAGGTAAATAAAATTTTGTTAAGAGTTGATAAAATAATTTATCAGCTTATGAAAAAATAATACAATACAATAATAATTTTACCCATTCAAATATTTAAAGTCAAATGGGCCCAAAGCTGTAATATTTTGCTTTTGTGAGAAATCGGATAAACATAAAATTTAGTATATTTAAAAAAAATGGCTCCCTGACCCGGAGCCCCGTTTGCCCCCTCCCTCCGCTAATGACCATCGAGAAATGATATGGCGCACGAATTTGTATGCGCGTGTGCAACACGATTGGGCAAAATGATCATTTTGCTCTAGTATTAAAAATCGCGCGTGTACGTACAAATTCGTCGTGCGCTATATTATTTCTGATGACCACCCCCTGAAAATTAAGTTGTTTTGTTTTGTCCTCAATTTGGACAATTTTAGGCTGACTTGGTCCATGTGGCTTTCAATAAAGCCAAACGGGGTTATAAATTAATGGGGACTGCATTATGGGTTGAAAGCGTCCTCCCATTTTTAGCATAAATAAATCCCGATTGATTGATGATCATTGATAAGGTTCGCTATGAATATGGAGTGGAGGTGGTTGGAGGTTGGCGTTTGATCAAAATGGAGTCGATCAAAATGGAAAGCGAAAGCAGAACCTTCGAAAAAGCAATTTATCTACTAACATAAGCTGCAATGCAAATTTGCCCAGATGCACTTGTAAAATTTATAAGCATTTCTGTTTTTTACAGTTTGCCTACACGTAGAAAACGTACAGTACAAAATAAGCTTTGGGATAATTGACTTCCATGGCGGCGGCCCATGACCACCGACACCGTGTGATGCTCACGGTCACGGCAGCCAAGAAATCCTCTTTCTTTTTATTAATCTTCCCGACGGTGTTGAAGCACGATAAGATAAAGATGGCTGGTGGGCCAGATACGTACTGGGTCAATGATGAAGGAGCATCAGTCCCCATCATTCTCTTCTTCTTTCAATTCACAGGAAAACGAGTTCGAATTGTGGACCTTCAAATGAATTGATTATATGCTTAAATTGATGGTGATGATGATGCTCATTCGAAACAAATCATTTCTGCAGACAAGAGGATTAAGGGCATAGAAGAAGGGTCATTGCTTTACTCCCTCCGGCAACTCCGCGGTCGTGTCAATTGTCATCATGGGTCGTTCTCCTCCGTCTTTGAATGTATCCTTCAAACCCAGTATAACAGTCTTCATCTTCTTTCTCTCCGCGCTGCTTTTCCCATGGCCCGCAATTTCCGGCCCGGTTTCTGTCCATTCCATCAGCCCCAACTTCACGGCTTCTTATCTCGGTTTTGTGGACACACTAGGCGCGTTTTTGGCTTCCAGTAACGGCTCTTTCGAGGCCCGAATCACAAACGCGAAGCCCGAATCAGAGTCCTACTACGTCGTCGTGATTCATGCGATTTCAAACACTATTGTCTGGTCGGCCAACCGGAATGCTCCCATCTCAAAAGCCTCCAAGCTTCGCTTCTCCAGCGATGGGCTCGCCCTCTACAATGACACCGGCGACCCAGTTTGGTCAACGCCGCAGAATCTCTCCGCCGTATCTTCTCTGCAGCTCCTGGAGTCCGGAAATTTGGTGTTGCTAGATACACTGAACAAGATTGTTTGGCAGAGCTTTGATTTTCCGACGGATGTGATAGTTGCCGGACAAAAATTGGCCGTTGGGAAATCACTGGTATCCTCTTTTAGCGATGAGGATTTGTCCGACGGCGATTATAAATTGCTCGTCGGAGGCAGTGACGCGATGCTGCAATGGAATGGAATGGATTACTGGAAAATGTCGATGGACACGAAGGCCTTTCCAGATACAACCTTCCCAGTAGAGTATATGGTGTTGAACTACACGGGGGTATATTTGATTGCAGAAAATGGTCAAACTGTGATTAAGATTGTCCTGCAACCTCCCAATTCAGATCTGGGAAACTCGTCGAGTTTGTTTATAGTTAAGCTGACACGTAATGGAGTTTTGACAGTTGTTTGGGCTAATCGTGGATCAAATCAGGTGGAGTTCAGCGGGCCTGGTGATCAATGTAAAATTCCATTAACATGTGGGAAGCTTGGGGTGTGCACTAATGGAGGTTCTTGTCAGTGTGCGGCGCCTTTTCATCCCGACTCAAAGACCAACAGTAACGATTGTGTGCCTACAGATGGCTCTTTGGTCCTGCCAGGTTCATGTAATAACTCGCCATCCAACGGCACGGATATCAGGTACTTGAATCTGAGGGATGATTTGGACTATTTCTCCAATGTGTTTGTAGATCCTGAGATGAGTTATGTGAACCTTTCTGTCTGTCAGAATCAGTGTTCCATGAATTGTTCTTGTTTAGCTGTCTTCTACAGTCAGAATTCCGGGTCATGTTACATGATCAGGAATTATTTCGGTTCACTTGTGATCAAGTCGGCCAACAACATAGATCGTTTGGGATATGTTAAAACCATTCTTGATGGGAATCAAAGTGGATACTCTTCAGAAAGGAGATCAAAATTTCCTATTCTGGCAGTAATATTGCTGCCATGTGCAGGAGCTATATTGGTTGCGTTTGTTGCAGCGCTGCTATTGTTGAAAGGGAAGAAGCAATGGGCTAAAAATGGAAGCTTAAAGTTAGGCCAAGGAAGAGGTTATTCTTTTTCAACTGATGAGGAATCTGATCTCGTCTCGATTCCTGGTTTGCCAGTCCGGTTTGGTTACAATGAACTTGAACTTGCAACGGAGAGCTTCAAGAACCAAATTGGAGCTGGCGGATTTGGTACGGTATACAAAGGTGTACTTGATGATGGAACTGAGATTGCAGTGAAAAAGATCACTTGTTTGGGACCCCATGGAAAGAAGGAGTTCCTAACAGAAATTGCGGTTATTGGCAAGATTCACCATGTGAATTTGGTTAGCCTGAAAGGCTTCTGCTCGCACAAGGAGCAAAGGTTTCTAGTCTTTGAGTTCATGAACCGAGGCTCGTTGGATCGCACTCTTTTTCATGGCGATCCTGTTTTGGAATGGAAGGAGAGATATGCGATAGCATTAGGAACCGCAAAAGGGCTGGCGTATCTACATACAGGATGCGAGCATAAGATCATCCACTGTGATGTCAAGCCGGAGAACATACTGTTACACGACAAATCCCAAGTGAAAATCTCTGATTTTGGTCTGTCCAAGCTGCTCAGTCCGGACCAGTCCGGCCTGCTGACAACACTGAGAGGAACACGGGGCTATCTAGCACCGGAGTGGCTGACTAGCTCTGCGGTTTCAGACAAGACGGATGTGTACAGTTACGGAATGGTGCTGCTAGAGATCATCAGAGGCAAGAAGAACTCATCCCCTCTAACAAGGAGCTACCCTTCAGGAACGGATAGCCATCATCACTCGTCGTATTCATCAGGAGAGGGCGGCCAAAGGGCCGTGTACTTCCCTTTGTTCGCGCTAGAAATGCACGTGGAGAGACAGTACTTGGAGCTTGTGGATCCGAAATTGATGGGGAGAGTGACCAGTGAGGAAGTGGAGAAGCTTGTCCGAGTGGCTCTTTGCTGCGTTCAGGAAGAGCCGAATCTGAGGCCGCCAATGGCTAATGTGGTGGCAATGCTAGAAGGGGGGATGGAATTGGGAGAGCCGAGGATCGAATCCCTCAACTTTCTGAGGTTTTATGGCCGGAGATTCAGTGAAGAATCGAGGTTGGGAGAAAAGAGTGGGAAGAATGAAGAGTTGTTCAGACAACCATGGACAGATTCGACATGGCCTTACAATTCTTTGTCCTACATTTCAGCACAGCAAGTCTCGGGGCCAAGATAACACACACATAGGGAACCAAATTCATACATATGTGCAGACACATGTCGTAACCCTTTCCTTTTTCCTCTTGCCTTTTATTAATTGAAGCTCTTTCGGGGGATCAAACTGTACCAAGGGCGGGCAAATGCTTATCATGTTAAAGCGTAAGTGAATTTTTTAACACATTTATATGTGTAGGGGTAAAATGGGCAATATCAGTTTTATATTACGTGATTACAACTTATTTACCGGGAAACTTGCGTCATGCTGCATGGGTTTACAATTTACATAAATGGGATATTGAGATTAGTCGATCCGTTCGCCTTAAATGGGCGGCAGTAGAAATAAAAAATAAAAAAGGGTGGGGCTTGACTGACCTATTCGTTTTTTTTAGGGCCGAGTATACACTCAATTTTTGACCAAAAAATTAAAAAATAATAACAATAATTAAAAAATAAAAATGGCGGGTTCGCATGGGCACTAAACCCTAAAGGCGTGGGCTAGGTTCGCCCATTTTTTCTAAAACTGGCAGAATGAACTAAAAAATTCAATTAGGAAAATTCTGTTATAAATATAGTATAGATATAGTGATTGACGGTTTTATACAGATAAATCTTTTGTAATCGGTCTTTACCTCTATATAAAGAGGCACTACGAGGACAAGTGTTACCGTTGTGGTAAGAAAGGTCATTGGTCCAGAATTTGTAGGTCCAGTAAAAGAGCTGTTGCTGA
>JAOWBN010004546.1:0-11244 GCA_028565015.1 Pinguicula moranensis | reverse complement strand
AATTTAAATTATATAAATATAAAGTTTATATAAGTTTACATAATACAAGTTTATATAAAGTTTGTATAAGTTTATATAATAAGTTTATAAATTAGATTATATATTTATAAATTATACCAGTTTATGAATTATAAATAATACAAATTATATAATTTTATAAGTTTTTAAGTTCTATAAGTTTTTTAACTTTTATAACTTATATAAGTTTATAAATTATACAAGTTAAGTTAATAAGTTATACATAATACAAGTTATATAATTTTATAAGTTATATAAGTTTTTAAGTTTTATAACTTTCCAAATCCTAAAAAATCTAAAAAAACCTGAACCCTAAAACCTAAAAAATCTAAAAATAAAAATTAAGAAATCTTAAACCATAAAAACCCTAAAACCTAAAAAACTTAAAAACCCAAATCCTAAAAAACTGCTCACACACGACTCTTGTGGGACATCCGCCCGATTTTATAAAAAACAATTAAAAAAATGAGATTTTTGTCTGGTCTGATCCGACGAAAATCTCATTTTGGGGTGGTTACGAGAAAACATATATTTTTATTTTAATACGTTTATTAAATATAATTTTATTTTTTTATGGAATTAAAATGCATTTATTCTAGATTAATATTACAAATATAAGAAAATAATATTTTCTTTAAAAAATGAAAGAATCAATTTTTTTCTTTAAAAAATTCAAACAAATTGGTTACGTTTGAGGTTTCAACCGTATTTAAATCATGTCGTAATCATCATGGAACCGTCCAAAAATGGCCTGAATCAAAATTATCAACCGATCTGGATGTTTTCGACAACCGGAGGAAACCGGACCGGGAAAAATTTGATATTCAAGGTTAATGGCAAAAAATCAGCAGTTCGATAACCAGCAACCGAACCGCCCATGTCTAAGCAAGGTAAAGAGGTGGTTGCACATTATAGAGGTACCCTCATCAATACCATCATTTGCGTAGTTCTTACTCAAAACACCCCCAAGAACAGGTAAAGATAAATGGATGACTCTGTGGATAGCTATGATTTGACTAAGATAGAGGGAAAGGAACCTGGTACGTTTCACAAACAGAGAAATAAATATGGAGGAAATACTATACAAACTCCATGTGAATGTATGTAACTGGTTCAGGAAGAAAGAAAGGATTCGTGACTTTGGTTGCTCTTTTACGGATTGGTTAACTCAAGTGATCAGTTGTATACTTGTATGCTCGGATGTAATTAATGTTTTTACCGAGCCATAAAATATAAATTCTGTAAAGCCACGTTATATATATGAAATTTTGCTTACCAAAAATAAAGTGAAGAAGACGTCCAAAGGCATGATTAAGCCTGGTTGATGTTTCTTTCCTGATTCTTAGCATAGACATTTTGGGACAAGTCCATATGTCCATCAAATTAGTCCACTTTTATGTGCAACTAATTAATAATCACAAATTACCGTTAATTTCTCTTTGCGCGCCATTAACTCATTTTCTGCCGTGCGGTAATATTCTCCAACTATCTCAATTATTATTATTGATGGTGGTCATCCACTTAAGGTATCAAGGTTTAATTCTAAACTTACATTTTTGTTTTTGGATGGTGGTGGGGCAAGCCAAATTTCATTAAAAGAAAGCAAGTATTTACATAAGAAAACAAAAGAACTATCAGACACACTACAACCACTAATCTCACTATGTATAGTGATTTTACATCAGTGATCTCATTCCCCCTCCGCTAAGCAGGACGCTCATATCTATTATTTTATTGTTTGCCAAGGATCGTAGCTGTCATCTTATCATCCTATGGATGGTACACAGCTCACCTATGGCGTTTAGAGTATGTGCAACAGGAGTCTTTACTCTCAACTTATCAGTCCATTTGGATTGATACATAGCTCAGCCTACGTGCCGGAAAGCTTCCAGAGGTTGAGAGTAATGTAAAACCATAGATTCCATGTGTTGGATCGCCTTGTGTGTCTTCGGTTCACTCCTCCCATTTTTAGTCAATCGGTTTGGCCAGTTATGCACAGAATCTGCACATCTCTCTTTCAGTGTTGTTTTTGTGCCAGCATACTCTCAATATGATGAAGAATCAGGTATGAGATTTCTTGCTATGCATCATAGATTATTTTGCCATTTCTCGTTGGGCTCTTGTATATCCAGTGCAGTTATCTGAACATTGACACACCTGGTTCCGGTCGCCTACCTGTACCTATACTGCCAAGAAATAGAGTGACAGTACAAAGCATAACCAATTCACTTCAGTCCATAGTATAATCACTCATTCCCTGCTCTTCCAGAGTCTATCTATAAATTTACAAGAAAATTTTTCCAACAACACAAGCCAGTCCTCTTACATTTTAAAAAGAGTAAATATTAGAAAAGCTATCAACGTCATATGTTTGCAATGCATGAGCGTAAATTTATCTGCCAATCAGAGAATGAGTAAGGATAGTGAGGTATTTTGGCCTTTGTGCACTCCCAGGTTTGTCTCTCGACAGTCTGCAAAATGGTTTCAACCACAAAGTCCTTACTTTGGAAATGGACATAGTTCCTGCTTTTCCATAGTGTCCATGTTGTTGCTAACCATATGGATGTCCAAATTTCTTTGTTGATTTTTCCACCCTTAAGTTCATTGAAGGACCGTAGGTCAGGAACATATGTTATTGCCTCAACTACCTCAAGTTTCAGTCATTGCAGTAGCTTGCTCCATACCTGCAAAGGCTTAGAACAATCAAAGAATAAATGCTTAATAGCTTCTTCATGTGATAAGGAAAAGGTACACTTATCATTTGAGCTTGGCTGCATGATGCGCCTTTGTAGTAAGACTTGCTTGACTGGAATGGACTCTTGGAGCAATTTCCAATTGAAGAACATGATCTTTCTTGGTGTGAATTTATTCTAGATGCTATTGAGACTCTCAGTTTCGTGGCTGGTGAAAGGTGTGGTTGAGAGTTCACTGATCTGGCCATATCCCTTCTTAACCGTGTAGTCCCCTTTAGCATTACCTTGGAAGATATATCTATCCTTAGTTAGGGGGTCAAGGAAATAGGTTGCAAGGTTTTCCAATAACTCATTCATCTCCAGTAGTTCAGTTGGCCTCATTAAATTCTATCTCCATTCCCAATTTCAGATCCAGGTATTTGCATGGCACTGCCCTTTAAGAGCTATCTTTACATCCTTGTCAGCTGCAAGCCTATATAATCTAGGATATTTAGAGGCAAAGCTCCTTTCTCCATTCCAAGTGTCAGTCCAGAATTTTATATCCTCACTATTGCCTAGCTGTAGCCTGATCATATTTGTTATCCAGTTTGAGCTCATGATTTTTTGGATCTCCCTCCACCATCTGGATTCAAAAGCTGCATTGTATATTTGGCCACTGGTTTGCTGCTCACTCATCCCTATTAATTCCCTGAATTTCCCCACTGTTAGAGTTCCTAGTTTAGCATACTTAGACCTTAGAATATCAATGGCTAATGACTTTTTCTCCAAAGAGAATTCTTAATCCCCACTTTGCTAGCATGGCCTCATTTTGGTTCCTAAGATTTTTAATGCCAAGTCCCCCCATTCCAGCGGTGCTGTTACTTTTTCCCAAGCCACCCAACTAACTTTTTATGTTCCTTAGATCTGCCCCAAAACAAATCCCTCTACATCATTGTTAGCTCATGTATCACTGCCGAAGGAGAATTGAGGTAGCCAAAATAGTGAGCAGGGAGGGATGTAAGCACTGAGTTGAGTAGGATGATTTTCCCCCTGCTGATATGTACTTCATGTTCCAGTTATTTAGGATCTTCTGGAACCCGTCCACTACTGGTTGCCATGTGGTTTTGTTCCATTGGTTTCCTGTAAGTGGTAGGCCCAAGTATCTATAGTGGAGTTTTCCTGTTTTGCAACCGAAGTATTCTGCCATTTTAGCCACAGTTGCCGTATTCATATTTAGTCCAACTAGACTGCTTTTGCATAAATTTATTCTGAGGCCAGATAGTAGCTCAAAATTCATCAAGACGGACTTAAAAGTTTTGATGGATTTCCATTCAGGATGACCAAATATAAGTGTGTCCTCTGCAAACTGTAGGTGCGTTAGTTGCACCTTGTTTCTGCCTACTGCCAGCCCGTGAATGAGGTCTAAGTCTGCTGCGTTGCTGATCATTCTAGATAAACTCTCGTCTGCAATGAGATAGAGGTAATGGGAGAGGGGATCTCCCTGTCTCAGCCCCCTTTATTGAAAGAATTCTCTGGTTGGGCTCCAGTTTACCAAAATTGAACTTGAAGCATACTGCAATATTTCTTTAATCCAGCAACACCATATATCAGGGAATCCCATAGCAGTCATCATATTTAGCAGATAAGACCAGTTCACTCAATTCACTGTGTCAAACGCCTTCTCAAAGTCCACTTTGAAGACAAGGGCCTATTTTTTCAGCTTCTTGCACTCATCCAAAGCCTCATTTGCTATCATTATTCCATCCAAGATCTTCCTATTCTTGATAAACGCCATTTGTTGAGGTGAAATAATCTGTGGAAGCAAGGGTCTAAGTCTGTTTGCAAGTACTTTGGAGAGGATCTTTGGTATGGCACCTATTAATGTTATGGGCCTATAGTCTCGCACTTTGAGGGGGGTCTTTATTTTTGCAACAAGGGTGATGTGGGCTGCATTGGATCCTTTGGATAGCTTGCTATTCCTATAGAACTCCCAAAAGAGTTGTAGGAGATCTTCCTGCATGTGGGGGGTGAACTTCTTAATGAATTTGAAGTTTAATCCATCGAGGCCTGGGCTTTTAGAGTTGTTGCAATTCTAAATTGCTTGGGGTATTTCAAAGTCAGAGAAAGTGATTAGGATAGTTCTAAAAGCTGAGTGGCTTAATCTGTTGTAAGGCATGTTTAGAAGTTGAGGTCTTTACCAATGCTCTTCTCTGAATCTGTTGCAAAATGGCTGTAGAAACAATTCTTGACACCTTCACGGTCACTGATCCACTGTCCTTCATTACATACGCCTAGTATTGAGTTCATTCTCCTGTTGTTTCTTACCAAGCAGTGGAAATAAGCACTATTGCAGTCCCCCTGCTGCAACCATCTAGTTCTTGATTTCTGAAAATTTGAAGCATCCAAAGCAGCTGTGATTTCTTTTAGCTCCTCTTGTAGTTGACTTAGTTCTTGAAGGTCTGCTTCATCTAATGTGTTAGGGCTAGTTTCCATGATCTTTTCGGTTTCTGCAAGTGTTCCAAGCAAGAACTTTCTTCTATCTGACAAACTATTCTGATTATTTTTGGTCCACTCCTTTATGTTTGCGTTTAGAGACTTTATCTTCACTTGGATATTGAAACTTGCATATCCCCGAGGGCAGGTGGTAGTCCAAACATCTTGTATCATGCTTACATACAGCTGATCTTCGAGCCATGAGTCTAGTACCTTCAAGGGCTTTGGTTACCAATTCAGAACTGCTGAGCAGAGACATATGGGGTTGTGGTCAGAGTCATCCTTTGGGAGTGCAGTCTGTATCCAGTTTTGGCTTTCACCTAGCCATTTATCATTGACAAGGAATCTATCTAATCTACTCGTGGCTTTGAGAGAGCTGAGGTGCCAAGTGAATTTCATGTTATCTAATGGCAGATCTGTGAGCTGTAGGTCAAAGATGAAGGATTAAAACTGTGGTAACTCCTGCTGGTTTGGTCTATGGGTTGTACCCCTTCTTTCCCCTTTATTTAGGATGGCGTTAAAATCTCCCATTAGATACCATCTTTGGTCAGCTTTCCCTGTGTATAAGGTTCAGATTTATTGCCACTGATTTATCTTGGCATGTAGGTCTTTGGGGCCATAAATATTTAACAAGTTTGTGATAGTATCCTCATGATTCCATACTCCACAGATTCCCAGTGCACTATCTGCTGTGAAGAGTCGTTGCCTTTTAAAGCTAGTGGCGTTCCAAATACATAATAGTCCTCCAGATTGACCTGCATAACCAAGATAAGCCCAATCAAAATTATTATAAAACCATAGGAAATTACATACCTCTTTTGTAATCACTTCCAATTTTGTTTCCTGAAAGCTTATGAAGTCCGGCTTTTCTGATTGTATGAATGCTCTGATTCTTCTTTTTCTTCCAGGGCTATACAAGCCTCTAATGTTATATGATATAAATTTCATTGGGACAACACAACATCTTTCTTCTTGCTACTTGCAGATGTAGCTAGTCTTCTTGATCTGCGCAGTTGACTGTTCATCTGCATTTGCCTAAGCCTGTGGCGCACGCACCTCTGCTGAGTTTTCTCCATAGGATATCCCTAATTTCCTCCCCTCTGTCATTATGGAATCAACTTCATAACTAAGACATCCTCTAGGCAGATCATAGTTGATAGATCAACCTGTCCTGCTGAGTGTTCTAGGTTTTGTGACGGGGATAGGTGATCAACCCATTCCTGTAGGATGAGCTGATTGTTCTTTGAGCCTCTGGACCTTCTAGTTTTGCTTGGAGTTTGAGGGTGTGAGGTCTTCGGGTTAGGGGTTAGAGGTGACACATTCATGGTTTCAAGGGGGAGGAAATCAGTTTCAGATGGTGTATTATCTAGAGGTAGATGAGTATTTTTTATTTTAGGCATATATTGGGGTGTTGTTGAACATGTGAAGTTGTGGGATTGGGGTGCTATGAGGTGATCTATTGGCTGTATTGGATCAACAGACTGACTCTCTACCAGATCATTGTTGATGATTCTCTCAGGAATGGTTTCATGCTCATCAGTTTTTTGTTGTTGGTCTAGATGCATCTTTGTTAAGAAGGTTTTTTGAGTGACTAAGGGGGCAGCCTTACACGATGGTTCTGGCCACCATTGGAGTTTCAGAGGGATCCAGTGGGTTGTAGGAGGAACTCCTATACTTTAATTAACTGAGGTTTTTTCCACCTTGAAGTCTTCACAAAGTATCAGACTTTGCTCGTGTGATTTCTTTTCACAATGAAGGGGAGCTTCAGAGTCAATGGAAGGACAGTCATCTGATGAACTGGTAGAGCTGTAGTCTGAATCATCAGTTGGTGTAACATACCAGGGTCTTTGCAGAGACCTGTCAGGGCTCATCTCCACAATATAAAGGGTCAGCTCAATACCATCTATAACAAGTCTAAGCTCTATTGGTATTTTTTGACCCCATTCTGTCTGTATCATTAGTTGAGCAGCCTCAAGGTTGCGATGATTTAGGGTACAAGAATCAATCTCTATACAATTTCCCAATTGCCCGCTGATCTGCTTTAGTATCTTTTCTTTCCAAAACTTCAGTGGTAAGCCATATAGTCTAATCCATTTAAGACAGTCAGGGGTTACTGGTTTCTCCCTTTGTCATCTTCCCGTGTACAGCATTAGGAATGGCTACAAGTCTTGCAGACATATTCACTTTTGGCTTCATAGGGGGGTACATGCATTTGGCTAAATCTTTTCGTTTGGGGTATAGGGCTATGTTGGCTCTCAGATGGAGGTTTTCAATCAAGGTCCATTGAGCCACCTGAGCATGGCCTTGGTGTCACGAGGCATAGCGTATTCCACAAAATCAAAGACAGAGCCACTCTGGTTCAACTTCCTAGCAATCTTTAGAACCAGGATCTTCCCCTGACTACGAAGCATATAATGAAGCCTTTCTTTGTCATAATATCTTGGGAAGCCTGGGATTTAGTATGTAGTGGATCTTTGTTGCTCACTCCGTTCAGCTAGCGGTTTCTAAGGACCCAAGCGCTCGTGCACAGATATTGTGTTTTGAGACACTAAGACATTGGTATAGGTTTGGTTCTTAGATTTTCATTCCACGAGTGGCTGTTTTCCAGCTCGGATGGCTGCACGGCGTAATCGTTTTTTCTGTTTTGGTGGCAACATCCACTCCCACTTGTCCATAGTTTATCACACTTAGGGGTGAAGAAACATTGGGGTGGTAGAGTTAAGCATACATGCTCTACAGCATAGAAAAGGAAGGTGAAGGAAAATTGGAAAAGAAGTGAAGGAAGGGGACGGAAGGAGGTTCTCAGTCCCCGGGCGCTTGAGGCCTTCCCGGGTGGTGGAGGAGCGTTGATTGGTTGTCTACAAGGCAGCAATTCCAGTGTTGGTTCGAAGGTCGGAGAAGAACTGGACGATGGAGGGATTATGTTCATCTCATTTGGCTACGTACGGCGAGAAAACAAGGTTGAGGGAAACTCTTGTTGGAATGCCTTTGATTATAAACTTAAATTTTAGTCCAACAAAAGAGACTTATGCATGTTGCTGCCATGTATAACTACAAAATTACATTAAAAAAAAGTGCCTCCATAACTTGGAAATTATCTATAAAGGTAAGGAATTGTGACCAATTAACATAAGAGTTCAAATATTTAGTTTTTTATATTTAGTAAAGATGAGTAATTATTTTATTTATTTATTTGCCAAAATAGTAAAGAATATAAAAATATTTAGCTACTTATTACTTAATAATACTAAAATATATTTACCTACAATAGCAGGTGAAAACAAGTTAGAACTCAAGATTGAGACTGAAATTAAATGTACGTGTCAATTATGGGATCTAAATTGTAATTTCGAAACTAATACGACTAAAATTGCTTTTGGAGATAAATTATGGGATCTCTCTAGCAAAAAGTAAGCACACAACCAACTAGCTGTCATTCAATTGCAAATGGTAAAGTTCTTATCAGAATAACAAGTGCATCAACAAGGGAATATACCTTATATTTTCTTATTTGAATTGTTTTATTGTAAGATTTGAAATCCTATCAAGAGGTAAAAGGGCACTGTTAGAAACCACATTAAGAATATACATCTAACCGGTTCTGTATCATTTTTTCTTAAGATTATTTTTTTTATTCTTTTTTTTTAGATTATTTAAAAAACGGTATTTTAAAGCTCTAATTCTCCTTTTCCTTTTTTTTTTAATCAAAACTCTTTTTTTCAGAAATAGGTAGGAGGTTTTTTTTTTCAACTTTTACTTCTAATGGTAATTTTGTAAATAAATTAAAATTATCTTACCAAATTTAACTACAAATATTATTTAATCATTTTAAGAAATTTGATTGTACTCGAGGTTGATTTCGAGAAAGCCTTTGACACAATAAACTGGAAGTATATAGATGATACATTGTCTAATATGAACTTCCCACAAGCATGGATAGCATGGATTGGCGAACTTTTATCATCAGGTACTTCATCTGTGCTCATAAATGGAAGTCACACAGGAATTCATACCTCAGCGTGGTCTGAGACAAGGAGATCCTCTGTCTCCCTAGTTGTTGCGCAAGGACTATCAGTGATGATTGAGAAGGCCATATCTGTTGGAAAATTTCAACCTCTATATATTGGAAAAGAAAGTGTTGCAATGTCTCATCTCCAATTCACTGATGATACATTATTATTGGGACAAGCATCATGGGACACAGTGAGCTCCTTTAAAGCTATTCTTCAAAATTTTGAGCTTATTTCGGGTCTGAAAGTCAACTTCAGGAAAAGCAACCTCTATGGTATCAATATGCAGCACGAGATTCTGGAAAACATGGTTGACTATTTGTGCTGTAAAGAAGACAAGTTACCGTTTAAGTATTTAGGTCTTCCAATCGGCTGCAACCATCACAAACTCTCAGCTTGGAAACCGGTGATAGACAATATGGAAAGGAGACTGCCTGGGAGAATAAAAGTCTTTCAGAAGATGGAGGATTGGTTATGATAAATTTAGTCTTGAATTCCCTTCCATAACATTTCTTTTCATTCTTTGTGGCTCCTCCCCAAATTATCAAATGGCTTATAAGCCTGCAAAGATCCTTCTTTTGGGATTCTAAGAAAGATAAGAAAAAGATTAACTGGATAGCATGGAGGAAAATCTCAATGCCACAAGCCTTGGGGGGTCTAGGGGTCAAGAATATAGCCTTAGCAAATAAAGCAATGATGGGGAAATGGGGAGAAAGAATTCTGAGAGGAGATCACAGTCTTGCTAAGACTGTTTTGAGATCAAAATATGGACAAAATGGCATTCTGAAACTGGGAAATTTAAGGGAATTGAGGCATCATCAGAATCAATTAACAGCTGTGAGGGGGCGAAGAAGGGGCATTGGATACGCATCTAAATGGTGGACTGACTTACAGAGACTCTTATCAGGAAGCTGGTTTTCGGATATGCCTAGTATATCTATTGGATCTGGCAATGGTATCCAAATCTGGAATGATAGCTGGCGGCAGAAAGAAAATCTAGCTGAACTCTTCCCTCAATTATACCATATGACAGCAGATAAAAATCTATACGTGGCAGATGCAGGAATATGGGTCGAAAACATATGGCAATGGGAGTTAAAGTGGAGAAGAATGATGAGACTGCATGACCAAACCTCACTGGAGAATCTAATCTCCTTAATTTAGATAGTTGCCCCAACAGGAATGGACGCATATCAATATATATTTCCACAAGACCTGACTGGGAGATACATTACAAACGTTGCTTATCAGAAGCTGCTTGAAGAACTGGACTTACCACTTCAGGAGACAGAGAGAAATGCACTAGCAGGCCTATGGAAATGTTTCTCACAAACAAAGCAAATCATTTTCTGCTGGAAATTAGCTCAGAAGGTAGTGGCAGTAAAGAGTGTGCTCCAGTTAAGACATATTATTCCTCTGGAAAATGAAGTTAAATGTACACTCTGTGGAACAGGTACAAAAACTACACAACATTTATTTCATAACTGCTCGACAACTTTTGCTATTTGGCAGGAAGTGCAAGGTTGGATATGGAAAGATGAAGAACAACTCCCTGACTGGGCCCCAAACTCTGTCCCACAGCTGGATGTATTCTATAACAACAAACCAAGTGGAACCAATCTGGCGGCATGGAAAATGATCTGGATCTCTTTCATGTGGCACATATGGAAAGCTCAAAATAGATTGCACTTTAGTAATATTGAGATGGACAAATTAAAGGTTACACAGTGCATTCAACATGAATCATGGCTAGGGATAAAGGAAAAAAAGAAATATTTCTCTTACTCATTGTATGACTGGCAAATTCATCCGGTTATATGCATGCAGAGCATATGATCTAAGTAGTACTGTAAGAATTCTAGATGGTTTAGACTGACATATGGCAGGGAACAAGGGGACAAAAGATCTAAACACCTGTGAAGCAGACACAGTGTGATGATGCTTTTATCCTTCAAGAGGAAAGCAAATAAACTCTCTGTCCAACTGGAGAGTAGTGAGAAACTGAAGGCAGAGCAACGCCAGGAAGCTAAGTACTCTCATAAAAAATTGTT
>JAOWBN010004536.1:0-11244 GCA_028565015.1 Pinguicula moranensis | reverse complement strand
CTGAGCTGGCTTCAGTATAAGATCGATTCGAGTCGACCTGTACTTGAGCACATTCATATTTTGAGTAGTATGCTATGCGATCTCGATGCTGTAGGGATCAAAATTTCTGAGTTTGAGTAGGTTAATAATGTGATACGTGCATTGCCTGATGAAAGGGAGGACAGACGTTGGGTCCCTTTCAAAACTCTGATGTCTCATGACGTGAACATCAAAACCTTTGCTGACATAACAAAGCATGTTGAGTTGGAAGATGAAACCTTACGGGTTTCAGCATACTCTGCCAAAGTTTTTGCAACTCACGGGGGCAACCCTAAGAGAAATAAAAGGTTTTGCAAGTCAGCCAAGAGAACTCAAAAACCCCCACAGAGAAAGAAAATAGCGAAACAACAGAAGGCAAACGGCCGCAAGAACATGGCACATGTGAAGTGCTACAATTGCGCAAAGAAATGTCATTTTGCTCGGGACTATTTCGAGCCAAAAAAGGTATATTTCGCTCTCACAAATCCTAATTTATACGTTTGCTCTTATGCATTAGTTGTCAATTTCTTTCCTAAATGGATTGTGGGTTCAGGAGCGAGGCAACACGTAGTCAATGACCGTGATGGTTTTGTCGAGTTTCATCGATGTGTCGCCGGAACACAAAGCGTAACAATGGGTAATGGTAGTGAGGAGAATGTCGTCGACATTGGCACCTACAAACTACAGCTTGGTAACGGCAATACAATACTATTACACGATACAATTTATGTGCTGGGAGTCCGCTGTTCTTTAATTTCTGTTGTTCCTATGCTACATTTGGGTTTTTCATTTAATTTCAGTCCTGAAAAACTGAGTATCATGTATGGTGATGATTTATTTGGTCATGGTTCGTACAAACATGGTTTCTGTGTTATTGATTTGGATGATATTTGTAATAATGCATCCATGGCCTTAGTTTCCAGTACTAATCTTTATTCTGAATCTGGTAAATGGCATGCAAGACTTGGTCATATCGGCCAATATAGGTTGAATAGACATCAACTAGGTAAAGATATATTATTTAATTAACATCAACTAGGTCTGACATTACCCTCAAGGCCTATTCCCTTCTTTTGTTAGCAAGGATGGATCCAATATCTCTTTGAAAAGTTGGCGCGCACTTTCCATCCGCACCCAAACCTGTCCAATAAGTAAATAAGAACATTATGTTCGTTATACACTCAATTGCCTTCTTTATCTTACAAGTCTCTAGATTTAAGGGTTGACCGATAGTTGCCCACCTTAGTGAATAATTTTATCATTTGTGTGAGCTAAGGTTTGTAGGATTAGAAGTAATCGCTATCATACGGGCTTCTATATGTCTAGTGGACGAACCAACCACCTAGAAAACTAGGATTGCCTTGCTAAATGTACCCAGATTCTCGTTGTGTAAATGTACTTGGCTAAAACTCAATACCCATTCACACATACTTTCTCTCCAAAGCTTTCTTTTGTGGTTTTGTGTTTCTTGTTTGTTAATTACTTGTTTCACTTAGGTAGTTGAACTTTAGTAGTTTTTTTTTTTGATAAGAAATTTGATTTTATTTCAAAGAATGAAAGAATACATCAATTTGGGCTACTAGTCTACTGGACGTTTTACTAAATGTCCATTACAATTTTCGGTTCTCGCATCCACTCAATGAGCCCGTATCCATGTATACTCTTCTTCTTCGATCTCAGGATGATCCACGAATGTACTCTAGCTTCTTCGAAAATTTCTTTTGGAGATTTTGCATCAGATTTGAAGATCACTCGATTTCGATATAGCCAGATTCTCCAATTCACAACCTGCCATATCATTTTCCACAATCTTCTCTTCTTTACCCTTCGAATCAAGCCCATATGGTTTAGGTAATTGATTTCTAGGTCTTGATGTAGAATCATCTGATAGCCAATCCAAGCGTATATCAATTGCCAGAGACGATATGTCCAAGTACAGACGGTGAAGGTATGATTTACTTCTTCTTCATGTGTATGACAGAATTTGCATAAGATCGAACTTGATGGCTGGATTGTGATATTTCTTCTATGTTGATTTTGCAGGGTAGGGATTCTATTTTGTAGAAGTCTCCTGTTGAAAGCTGAGATTTTCAAAGGAGTGAAATTATCCCACAAAGTGCTGAGAACTGGATTTGGTGGATCTAACAGCCTTTTTGCCCGACAAATAACAGAGTAAGCACTTCTCACTGTATAGCAGCCTTCTTCTGTTTGCTGCCAAATCCATCTGTCTTGATTGTCTTGCGGAATATATTCTATCAATTCTCGCTGAAGCTGCCTGAGATCTTCTATTTCATATAACTTGAACTTTAGTAGTTAAAGTAGAAGATAACTTAGATAATCCATCCCGAAAATTGATTGGTGTTAGCTTTCATTTTACATACACTGACAATTAGGAAAACTCAATCACAATTTAAACTTCTACAGATCCTAGAGAGATTCAACCTCGAGGAGCACATTTCACTACACGACTCGTGCACTTGCGAGTTATAATTTGATAGCATATCAAGTTGTTGTCAAGAGCAAATGGTATTGATTGCTAGGATAATGAGAAGACTTTTCAAGAAGAAGTTTGATGGCAAAGAGAAAGGTAAATAAATTGAGGTAACTTGCTATAAATGTAATAAACTGGGGCATATTAAGACGGATTGCCCAGTGCTCAAGGTTTTAACGATGAAAAAGGAGAGACAAAAGGCATTCTTAGCCGCTTGGGGAGATAACAAAGAAGTTGCAAATCTGCATCTTATGGAAAAATAACAATGATGATGGGGTAAGTCTTGATAATCCAATCTCATTTGATGAATTATGTGATGCATTTCATGAGCAACAATTGCTTCTAGAAAAGGTTAACCCAAAATATGTCACTCCAAAACATGAGTTCAAAAGCTTGCTAAAGTGTAATGAATTGAAAGTGAGCCTAGAGAACACTAGGCTCTAGATGATGAGATGTTTAAGCTTGATGAAGATTTGGTGAATGAGCTAATCCTTGAAAATGAGAGTTTGAAGGAGCGAATTAGAGTATTGCATATCTAGAATCCTTCGCTAAGAGCACTAAAATGCTTCATCTATTGTTAAATTCACAAAGATATGACAAATCAAAAAAGGGCATAGGATATGATGAAGCTAGTGAATCATTTGCTCCAAAAAAACACACACACACATACAAATCTTTATTCTTTAGGCTTCTTGTAATGCTTGCTTTAATTCAAATGGTCATAGTCAACTTTGTAATCAAGTGCAACCTTCAAATGCTAAAGTCAAGAAAGTGTGGATTAGAAAATATCAATTAAAGAATGTTGTTGTCACTAACCCTTATGTACCCAAGAAAGTATGGTTACCCAAATCAAATGATGTTAAATGTCATAAATGTGTTTGAGATATGAGAAGTCAAAAGATGGATGGATCCTTGATAGCGGATGCTCAAAACACATGATAGGAAAGAGGAATCTCTTCAAACACCTTGCAACTAAAGATGATGGACAAGTGACCTTTGGAAATGTATTGTTTATATGTCGTTTGAAATATAATTTGCTTAACATAAATAAATTGTGAGACAAAGGGTGTAGGGTTGTATTTGAATACAAACATTATGAGATAGAACACATCATTAGTGGGAAAATCTTTTTTGTTGGACTTAGAGTAAATAGTATCTATGATGTTCATCTATACGACATTTCAAATAAGAATGTAAAGTGTCTAGTCAGCCAAATGATGAGTGCATGCTTTGGAGGATATGATGATCCAATTTCTTCTAGTCATAAGCACTTAATTTATTTATTTTTGATAGGTAAAAAATTTCATTAAACAAAAAGACTGTCAAACAGAGTTACAAAATGGTTGCTTTCAACCCACTGCATTCAACCAACCCTATTGATAGAAAAGGAAACTCACGGTCGCTTAAACGTACTGGCACACTTCCTTGGGTGCTCTCATGAGTAGTAAACCAATACCACACATTCACTTTGATCGATTCATAAGTCATTGTCATATTAAAAGTTGTATTTTGAAACCTTAACCCATTTTTTGTCTTCCAAATATGCCACACTGTACAATGCCACACTGACTTCCATAACTTCACAATCGCTTTTCCTCGTAACATTCCCAAGTGCTCCGTATAGTGGTCCAATTGCATGGTTTGACCCACATACAACAAATCTATCCAATCATAAATTAAAAGCCCATAAGGAGTATACCTCAGAACAAGTGAAGAACACATGATCAATACCATCACCCTGTAGCTGACAAAAAACATATAAGTGAACCTGTGCTGGATAATCACTCCCCGAACATCTGGCAAATTGGCCGTCACTATTCACTTCCGAACAAGACGCCAACAAAAAGCCATAACAAGAAATGGAGAAAATCAACCCCATATCCTAACATATTTCGAATTCACTGTAGAAAACAGATTTGAATCGCAGCATAGAGCACCGTATCCACTCCTTGCCGAATATGAACCTGAAGGGTCACTCACCCACCTCCATTCATCAGGCATCGGTTTAGGTGTGAAATCTGCAAGTTGTGTGGTGATCACTGCCACATAATCGGATTCCAAACCCATTGGAGGCATGTTGCACTGCCATTGTAATGACCACTCACCATCCAAGATAATCCATTTTGATCCCATCATAGAATATTTATCAGAAGCTGCTAGGTATAGTTTACGGTGAATAATAAGTCACCCGCCCATGTAACCTCTCAGAATAATGTCTAATCACCATAATTTATGATCATTTGTATTTAACCTAAACACACCAAACTCCAAACATCCTTCCGCCACTTAAGATGCATTGGTTGGTAGAAATATTGAAGACCATTGATCAGCCACCGAAGGCTCCGACAAGTACTTTGATTTAATTACATCACACCATTGTCCCAAATCTCCAGAACGCAGCCTCCAACCCCACTTGGCTAGAAATGCTATATTAAATAATTCCACAATTCCTCCCAATTTACCCAGTGAATAGATCGCGAAGAATCCACTTTGTTCTTCCATAGAAATAAACCACATATCCATATAATCTCTTTGATTACTATTTTTGGTGCTTTGAATAATTAAAATAATACACCGACATACTGCACAAGACACTTTTAACAAAGCATGCTTTCCTACCAAATGGGAGCAACAAGTTCTCCCACGACATCACTCTTTTCAATATAGATAGTAGTAGCTTGTCGCCGTCCCGTTTTGCAACCCACCGGAATCCCAAGATAGTCAAATGGGAGTTTCATCACCTCGTAACGCAGATATGATGCACACTCTCTTTCAAGATCAGCTGGAATGTTCATTCCAATAATATGGCTTTTCAAAAAATTAATACTCAGTCCCGACATCAATTCATATACCCTTAAAATCCCTTTCATTACCTTGACATTTTCAACGGTGCCTTCTCCAAAAAATGATATATCATCCGCATATAGCGAATGTGTACACATAATATTCCCACATAAATTAGCCAATTGACACTTCCGCCTTTAATAACAAATTCAACCTCTCAGTCACAATCAGGAACAAGAAAGGATACAGAGGATCCCCTTGTCAAAGTCCGCGCTCCATATCATATCCTAAAGAAGCGCCATTTATCAGGACTGATGCCGAGGATGTTTCCAAACACGAACTTATCCAGAAAATCCATCTCTCACAAAAACCCATTTTTTGAAGCATTGCAATCAAGAAATTCCAACTTACAGAGCCGTAAGCTTTTGCAAAGTTAAATTTTAAGAACACCGCCCTCTATTTCAAATATTTAGTATAATGGATCAATTTGTTTGCAAGTAATATGCCATCCTGGATTCGGCGGCCTTTGATAAAATCCAATTGTTGAGAAGATATAACTTTATCAATAACCTTGTGAAGCTTGTTCCAGAGTAATTAAGATAGCAATTTATAGGCACTTCCAATCAAAGATATTGGACGGAAATGATTTAGCTCAATAGGTGAAGTGCACTTTGTGATGAGGATGATAGAAGTTGAGTTGAGGCCTTTCAGAATCTGCCACCAAGTAATAAAATTCGATCGAGAAACCTATAAAAATTAACTTTCATTACACCCCAATGTCACTGAATAAAATGAAAGTTTATTACATCCTAACCCAGACTTTTTCTCCCTGCACAACTCATGATTCATATATTTCCTTTTCAGAAAATGGAGCAACCATAATATTATTTTCAGCAGCAGACACACGAGTAATACACCTTAGAGTCAGATATGGTCGTTGTCGTACAGTTTCAGAATAGTGATCTTTAAAATATTTGCACACCCCTTGCTTTAGATCTCTGACAGTGTCGGTTCGTACACAAGAAATGTATAACCCTTGAATACCATTTTGCAACCCTCTACTCTTTACTCAAGCATGAAATTATCTATTATTCGCGTCCCCTTCCCCTATCCACAAAGCTCTTAATTTTTGAAAAATAATAGACACCTTCCTGTTGTGGGCTAACTGAAGGCTTGATAAAGCGGTTTTACTAGCCTCAATTTCCCCCACTGCAAGGGGTCAAACTTCCCTCAAGGAGTCAAAAAGATTTAATTTTTCTTGTAACTTAGCTATTTCTCGATCAGCATGACCAAAAATTGAAGAGTTCCACTCCTTCAATACTTGGCACAATTTCTTAAGCATAAAATGTAGGATATAAGCCTTACTCCCAAAACCTGCAAAGCACTCCAACACCTTGCCACGAAAGAATCAAAATTGGGGTGTGAGTCCCAACAATCTAATGCCATAAATGGCTTTGTACCCCAGTCCAACCGAATCGGTCAGTCAGCAATTGTGCGATCAAGAGCAGACTGTTGTACATCTGGCCATAAGCCCAACTAATGCTCTGAAACTAGAAAATGATCAATGCAACTCGCACTCGTCCCCCCCCAATAATTCAACCATATGAATTAATTGGGGAGTATCGGAAGATCCAACAATTCATTGGCCACAATAAACTCATTAAATTCCACCATCTCCACAGTAGGAGGTCCATGAAAATTCAGTCTATCCACAAAAAAATCTAATAGCATTAAAATCACCTAAGACACACGTTGCACTAGCAGAAGATGCTGAAATAATCGATGATATATGTCGCCATAATTCTCGCTTCACCTACAAATCCCGAGGGAAATATACATTAATCATCAATAGAGAGGATCCATTTGACAACCACGTACCATTTACCACAGTAAAAATCCTAACAGAGAATATTGAACTAGCGCAAATAAAGCGGATTCCATATACAAAGCAAACCACCTGAAAGTCCCACGGAAGGGCTTTCCTGCCCATTCAAAACTGTTATCCACCCAAATTTTGCCTACTAGAGATCTTTTGTGATTTCATTTTTAGTCTCCTGTAAACACAAAAAGTCAATCTCATTTCTCCTTATCAAGTCCTGCACGGCAGCCTTCCGTCCTGGGCGACTGATGTCCCTTACATAATTGTCATATACTTCATTAGTTAACAATTGAGTCACTTTTCGATTGTTGTTCTTTTTTTTTTGAAGCCTCATTGCGAGTCTCCATATCAGTATTACATTTATCATTTCCACATCAGTCCTTGTGATTTGTACCCCGAGTAATTTGCCCAACTTCAAAACTTGTTCAATCTCTAGGCTGTTCGCGAATTGCCCTTTGTCACATGTACTCCTCCTTCCTTATCTAACTGTTGCCTGAGAGACGAGACCTCGCACTATTTTTTGAGATTTCTGAAATAATCTTGAGCTTCCTCCAGGAATTGTAAAACCTTCTTCTGCGACATCCCTTCATTATCTCCTTAGAAAGTTCTTGAAGTATTGGTCGTAGATTAAATTTATTAGGGTCCAAACTAGCTTGAATGTCGTGAAAGAGAGGTGATGGACTTCTCGGAGGGTACCTTGTGAACCGGCATCACTATTGATGTCACCCTCTCAGGCAGTTACAACTGATTTTCAGTAATCAACTCTTTTGCCAAAACAGTCGATATTGCATCATGTGCTACCCACTCTTCCGTCAAAACATCCTTCCTCTCAAAAGGCACAATTTGCATATGATTTTTAGTATCCTTAATTTTCTAAGCATCTATAATAGCAGCAGGATCAATCAACGTAGGAGTGCTCACCATCTCCAAAGGCAAAAAATTCTGTCTATCAAAAACCACAGGACCATTAGCTTGCACAAGAAGGTTTCTTGTCGCATCTGCATTCAACTTTTGATCCTTCCCCACACGACGCCAAACAAGATTTTTGTTGGATGTTGAAAGCCCAACTCTTCCACAACATGAATAATAAACGACTCTCCTTCATCTTGTACTGCGAATTTTATACATTCATCAATCAAACTAGTATCGGTTACCTGAATCAACAATCGGGCTCCATGCATCGACTGCCTATCGAAAGTTATCGAATCAATCATTTAGATACTATTTCTTCAAAGAACTCATTGTACCAAAAGTGGAGAGGGGTCCCTCAAATTTGAATCCACACATCTCTAGTGTTCAGAACATTCGAGCGCCTCCACGGTCTGGCCATCTGCAAGCCAAGTCTACCCAACAATGCTGGATCATTTGTAAGTGAAAGTTTTAGATCATTTGAATTGCTTGATAACAATACCTCACCCCCTTCCAATCTGATAGGATTACCTGTGGACAACCCATTATCAGAAAGTAGCCTATTGATGTCTGAAATCTCCACCCCATGTTTTGGAGTGCCAGTAACACAATGATTCAACCATTCAGTCGCTTCACATTTTGATTTAACTTTGAAAACCCGAGTCCCAAGCTCTTCTTTCCCACGAATATCTTCTTGTTTTGGCTTACCAATTTCAACCTGATTGCTCAACGTTGTAGATTTAACCCGGTTGTGTAGGAAGGAATCATTATTCCGTGCTCGATTTACAATCAATTGGTGCGAACCCACCCATAAGCCGTTGAGTCTTTTCTCCATTGTAACAATATCCAGAAGAGGTGAGAATCGAACAAATTCGTATCTCCTACTCATCAACTCTTGATTTGTTGGGATGAACACGTCCCAAACCTTCCCTTGCGGGCAAACACTTTCCATATATTATCTTCTTCACAAAAGGGAGGAAAACTCAAAAAATAGAAAGAATCTGTAGTCTCACACAATCGTTACGCAAATTGTGGCATAGGTCTTCGAGCTCGAGCATCAATTTATGGCCCTAAATTTAGCGGATCTTTCTGAACGGTGCATTTTCTGTGCGGCAGATCCTCCCATGGCGCTTCTACTCCAATATTCAACGGATCTAATGGTGGAGCAGAGCTTGAGGCTGCTATTTGAGAAGTGGCGGCATGGCCACTGACGTTGACGGCCATCAGGCAAAATCTCTACGTTTTTTGGTTTCTTTTAGTAGGGCAAGGCCTACCGAGGTGAAAAGTCTAAATTATCATAAGCGGTAATTTTTTTTTTTAGAAAAGCCAAATTTCATATAATAGTAAAAAGTTATTTACAAGAATGGGAGTAAAACAAACAAAGAGCTAGCATTACATAAGTATGGATTGAAATTCGAATGTGTAAAGATAATGATAGTGGTTGCCTCTTTGATCTTGAAGTAGATATCTTGACTTTCCAACAACACTCTCCGGCATAGCTAAAGATGATCGGGTGTCTGGCTCTCCTAACATCATGAATGCACAAGCGTCTCGGCATTCAGTTCATCTCCATCCCCCGATCTTCACCAAACAGATTATCATGACTATCACTTTTCGATACCCTTTTTATAGGCATATCGGTCTATAGCTTCTTCCTGTTTAATGAGATATCCCTGTAATGTACGAAGAGTATTGCTCGTTGGACAAGATATTATGGTTCCGTTTTGCAGAGACAAGTCGCCTACCTTACCTACACATCCAGTCTGTTTTGGTTTCTCCCTTGCTGCCTTTATAATGTTTTCCTGTGGATGAAGCTGCATTACCAATAGATGGCAGTCTGATTGAGTCACCATAGTTGTCTAGTAGATATTTACTAATCTTTTTCTTTCATAGTTTGAGCTTCTTGCCGTGGCCAATGTTCTTCAAATAGTTGGATGTCTGCAGATGATTCTGAATATTAGTTGCAGGTGACACCATAGTGATCCGTCCTTTGCCATGTTGAGCTTGAATACTACTAGGAAGGAAACTAAGGTCCCTCTTCAACCAACCATGTGCTTTCATGCACATGATGATCCAAAATCTTTCCTTTGATTGGAGAATGTCTGAAGTTCATCTTTAGCATGACCTTGATAAGTTGAAATCATGTTCTGCCTTCCGCATGACCAGTTTTAACAGGTTCTTGTTGCCATCCAACCCAACGCCATTCACAGCTTGAGCCAACAGTAAGACATATTCAGTTTCAGTCCACCAACAATTTATTTATCACTGTTTACTCAGTAGTTTGAACTAGTGATTTCCTCCCTGGTACCTAACCTGTACCGAAGAGAATAAATGTGTAATGAGTTGTGCAACATACAATTTCTAGAGAGAGGCAGAGATGACTCCCTTAACACCGGGGGTCCCTTTAGTTTTAGCTACCTCCAGGGTACCTATCCTGTACCGATGTGAATAAATGTGTAGTGAGATGTTCAACATACAATAGAGAGAGGCAAAGATGACTCCCTAGGGGGTCCCTTAAAAGGATTTTCATTAAAACTGTATCTCCTAGCTAGTCTTCTGTATTCTTGTGACAGCCGAAAACTGTACCACTGTCAACCATAATTGCTCTTTAACTGAAAGGGTACTCCCTTCTCCAGCCGCTAAGAAATGCACTCCCTGCTACAGCCGCTGTGAGCAGTAGTAGGGCCAGAAAGTTGTTCCCCTTCTTGATACCTTCTCAGATTTAGCCTTATCCAGTGGCTGAATTACACCTTCAAGCATAATTAGAGAAAAGGAGCATAACAGTCAACATAAATAAATTTCTCTAGCTTCTGATTCCTGTAAACCTCAGTTCACACAGTAGGAATGTAACAGAATGCAGCCTAATGGGTTTGCCAACCAATCTGAATAGGAGAATGGAAATAATCCTTTTGACATTTTTGCGTGTAACCACCACCAGGTAGTTTGCTGAACTAGCTCTACTGTTTCTTTTCCACTAGCAGTGAGTGATAGGAAATGAGCTTTGTTTGTCATTTTCCAAATGATCCACGCAAGTGACATCCAAATGCTTTTCCAAGCATCCCCATTTATGCCTGCTGGTTTCATATCCAAGAATAGCCATGGGGGGGGGGGGGATCTAAGATGGGGAGTGACACGGAAGAAGATGTCATAAGCCAGGCACATA
>JAOWBN010004525.1:0-11244 GCA_028565015.1 Pinguicula moranensis | reverse complement strand
CCCCCCCCCGATCAATAAAATACTGCAACTGCAATTAATGAACTAAGGATGAAATATAGCTGAAATATGAAGTGAAGAACTAATGTTTTTGGTTATGAGTCGCCCACAACTGCCATGAAATCGCCACCCCAGCCACTTTCCACACATCACGCTTAATGCCTAGAGTACATACATCCACGAAAATCTGCCTAAGTGGGTGGCTCCTAAAAATGATTGCCCAGCCAAATGTCGGCTCTGTTCCAAATTTCCTTTGCAAACCAAAACATTTCAAAAATGTGAATTACATCCTCCCTACTAATTTTGCACACCATACACTCCACTGGTTGTTGGGTATGAATAATCCCTCTCCTTTGAAGATTTACCTTTGTAGGTAGTGCTGGTTGAAACAACTTCCATAGGAAAATTGAGACCGTTTTTGGCAGGAACTAACTCCATGCTTTTTTAGCCTACTAATGATTTGTTGAGAGTACAAAGGCACATTTGTTGTTGGTTATCGCTACACAAGCAAGCATCCTTGAATGTGTAGATCTTTGCGTTTTTGTGTGTCCACAACCACTAGTCCCATTTATTTTCCTGAAGGATTCTGGTTGTAGATAATCTGTCAGCTCATTTAGCCTCCCCATATCACTCTCTACCAGATCCCTATGCTGATCCCAAAGTCATCTCCATGTTCCCTCCTCCCACACTTCCCTATTGCACACTCGTACCCCTTTGTCCCTTTCAATAATAAACATCCTAGGGAATTTCACACAGAAAGGAGCATCACCCACCCATTTATCCCTCCACAGTCTAGTTTTCTTCCCTTCTCCTATCTCTTTCTTTACAATAAGCTTGAACCTATCATATTTGCAGATCTCCTGAATGTCTCTCCACCATTTGGAAGCTACTGATGTCCCCTCCACCCCTACGCTCCCCTGTCCTTTTTCTATACCATGTTTGATACTCCCTTGTTAAAATTTCTAGGCTAATGTCTCCCTCTACCCCATATTTATCTTGTAGAACCTCAATCCACAATCCCTCATCCTCATTTAAAATTATCCAACCACACTTGCCTAACATAGAATCATTGAACTCTTGTAAATCTCTCAGCCCAAACCTACCCCATTCCTTTGGTTCACAAATTTTCTCCCGTTTAATCCATGCCACTATTCATTTGCCCCACTCCTTCCCCCATAAATGATTTATTTTTAGAGAAACTAGCCAATGAATAATTGACTTAGGGGCACAACGAAAGGAAAGATAGTAGGTTAGTAAGAATGCCAAGACCGAATTCAATTGGTCTAGTCTACCTCCACATGATAAGTTCTTATTCTCCCAACTCCCCAATCTTTAAAGAAATTTATCCACAACCTATTGCCATGTTGATGTTTTTTTGGATCAACTCCAATCGGGAGTCCGAGGTACATAAAAGGTAATTATCCCGTGTTACACTTCAAAAAATCTGCCTTTGCTCCAGAACTCCATTTTCTACATACAAGCCCATGGGGTTACGCTTTTGGAAATTCACCTTTAGCCCGATACTAGTTCAAAGTTCCTCTAAATTGCTTTGAAAGCTCACACATTCTTCCATGATGCTTCACTGTGTAGGACTATATCATCTGCAATTTGTAAGTGCGAAATTACCAAGTCATTTTTTCCAATTTGTATCGGATCCAGTAAACCCTTTGTCACTGTTTTATTCACCATGACTGATAAGGCCTCATTAGCTATTCAACAAAGTAAAGGAGATAAGGGATAGACTTATCTTATCCCTCTTTATGGGATGAATTATTATGTAGAGCTACCATTGATTGGAATATACGTAGTTGCAGAAAAAAGACATTCTTTCATCCACGATCTCCATCTCTACCCAAAATCTAAAAATTCTTCTATGTGGTCAACAATCTCCCAGTTTACCATATCGAAAGCCTTCTAGAAGTCTATTTTAAATATCAAAGTGACCTTCTTCTTGTGTTTCACTTCATCCACGAGATCATTAGCAATAAGCACTCCATCTAATATTTGCCTTTTGCTTACAAAGGCCTTTTGATTATGCAATATCACTGAGATTAGAAATTTGCTTATCTTGTTAGCTAGGACCTTTGCAAGGATCTTATAAGTACACTGATGCACAATCCGAGAAAGATGAAGTTGACTTGTCTGGTTGTACATTGATGACCCTAGAGTATTATGAAGTGGCAGATAAATGCAAACGTGGAAGGTGATTTAGACATGGCCCTCTTGACTCATCCATGTCACCTATATGGACCAATTCAAGAACAAGTTGTTGAAGTCTTTTTCTTAATTATTCAAATAGTTAGCTATTTTGGGGAGCAGGTGGTAGTTAGAGTTGGACTCCAAGTTAGACTAATATTCAATCAAGAAATGTTAGTCACAAAACCTTAAACTATGGTCATGAAGTTTAAGTTGAAACTCCTTAACTTTTGGCCATGTCATTTGGAATTGTTGGTACGAATTGTAGCTATATAGTCTTGCATGTGGACTAATGAAAAAAACATTAAATTATTGATAAAATTATCCTTACATTTGAAATATTTCTTTTGGTATTTTCGGGCTGAATTCCTTCATCTTCCTGAAGCATACTTAAACCATAAAGCTATTAGTATAATCGCTATACTAATATACTGTTAGTTGGTATCAAAACTTCAACCAACGTTCCTGGATATTATCATCAACACAAATGTATGGTAGACGTGGTCGTGGACGTCGTGGCCTAATGTTGAGGTTCAACGCCATGGTCGTGATAAGCGGGACGGGTTGATTGATGTTTTGCAGAGGCAAGTTGCAGAGTTAACATAGCGATTGGCAGCGCAAAGCTACGAGGATCATTAGGGCTTCGAACAGGATTCTGATTCCACATTCTACAATCCATATAACAACTACGCTCGGGGTCGAGAACACCATGTTCAAGAAGAACGTCATATAAATCTCGATTTCAAAGTTAATGTACCCGAGTTTTCTAGAATGTTGCTAATCGAGGGGTTCATGGATTAGGTTAGTGAGGTGGAGCATATCTTCGAGTACAAGGAGGTTCCTAATGATGTGAAGGTGAAGTTGGTAGCCATAAAACTCAAAGGACGAGTTTCTATTTGGTGGGAGCAAATGAGACGTTCACGATAGAAGCAAGGCAAGCCCAAAGTCATTGATTGGGAAAAGATGAAGGGACACTTTTTTCCTTTTGGATACACTTAGACTTTGTTTCAATGACTTCACATGTTGAGGCAAGGTTTGAGGTTTATTGAAGAGTACATTGAGGAGCTCTATCAATTGATTACCCAGAATGATCTATCCGAGTCCAAGGATTAATTGGTGGCATAGTGTGTGAGAGGACTATGCCAATCCTTGCAGGATATCCTAAGTTTTCAGTCCTTATGGGGTGTTTCAGAGGCATATCAGCGTGTTCTAGATGTTGAAAAACAACAAAATAGGCAGCCATGGACCAGGAGAGGTCAAAGCATCTGATCGACTTCATCCCATGAGGGCAACCGAGCAGTGCAATCACAGGTTCCTCATTCCTCTAAAAGACCCTCACAAAGTAAAACCAATTCTACAATTAAATGTTATCATTGTGGTGAGTAGAGGTATAGATCACCTGAGTGTAGGAAGCCAGAAGGGCAAGAATTTGTTGCTTGAGGAACACATGTAGGATTAGGATAAGGAGATGGGCTAGCCCGTGTATGATGATCAGGAGATGAAGGATGTGTTGTATGATGATAGTCATGAGACACTAGTTGTTTGTAGGAGCCTTTTGACCCCAGGGATGAGTCCGAGGATGATTGGTTTAGGACCAATATCTTCCAGACCACTTGCACCATTGAGGACAAAGTTTGCAAGTTAATTATTGATAGTTGGAGTTGTGAGAATGTGGTGGCCGAGGAGGCTGTCCAAAAGATGAATTTGAAGACGGTCGGTCATCCCAAGCGATACAAATTGTCATTGTTGAACAAAGGTAGAGAAATAACAGTCAATAAATGTTCCTTCGTGTCCTTTTCAATTAGGAAGAAGTATTTTGATAATGTTTGTTGTGATGTTGTGACTATGAATGCATGTCACTTTGTTATAGGGTCGATCGTGGCAATTTGATCGAAGTGTTATGCATGATGGGCGCAAGAATACCTATTCCTTTAGCATTAAAGGGAAGGAGGTCGTGTTGGTACCCCAACGAGAAGGACTTATCCAAATGACTATCAAAATGAATACTAACCTTTTTTTCAATGTCCAGGTTTCTAGACTAGATGGTGAACGAGGGTACGGTGTATGCTCTATTGCCCCATGAGAATATTGCAACAAATGAGGAGGCAAGTCTCCCAATGGAGGTGCAATGACTGTTGGATGAGTTTCGTGATTTTGTATCCGAGGATGTTCCTCCTGGTCTACCACTCATGCGGTCTATTCAACACAAAATTGACCTTGTTCTAGGGTCAAGCTTGCCTAATAGGCAAGCATATCACCTTTGCCCCAAGAAAGCCGAGGAGTTGCAGAGACAGGTGGTGGAGCAAGTGTGCAGTTCTTGCCCTACTTGTGCAAAAGAAGAATGGATCTTGACGCATGTGTGTTGATAGATGAGTCATCAATAGGATTACCACGAAGTACAGGTTTTATATTCCTCGGTTGGATGACATGTTGGATAAACTATTCGGTCCTACGTTCTTCATAAAAATCGACCTTAAGAGTGGATACCATCATATCAAAACAAGGCTGAAGATGAATGGAAAGCGGGATTTAAGACGTCCTATGGTTTGTATGAGTGTGTGGTTATGCCTTTTGGACTATCTAATGCACCAAGCATCTTCATAAGGTTTATGCACCAAGTTTTGAGGCTATTTATGGGAATGTTTGTGGTGGTATACTTTAATGACATCCTCATCTATAGTCATACGTGGAAAGCACATTTTGAGCACCTATGTGTGATTTTTGAGACTCTAAGAAAGGAAAGATTATTTGTGAATAAGAAGTGTTCATTTTTCACTACTTTTGTTTCCTTTCTTGGTTTTGTTGTGTCTATTTCTTTTTTTGTTATGCCAAAGTTCACTATCAAGAAACAAGAGTTTATGTACAAAAGTGAAGAAGAAATAAAAAATACAAAATGAAATCAAAGAAGAAAGGGATCACATTCGTGGAGCTTAATCTTTATGTACACTTGAAACTACAATCATCACCTGCAATACTACCATATACTCTAGAATAGCATCAAAACAACATTGATCCAAACTTGTAGCTTCTCAGGTTGCCTCAGATTCATTTTTTTTTGTACAGGAGTCATAACTATATCTTTGCTCAGCTTAGCCTACATCTAATGACGTACAAGAGTCATAACTGTCAACATATCAATCACTAGGATTGGTACAAAGCTCGGCCTGCTCGCCTGATTAGTTGTGCGATTGTTCTTTGATCCCCATATTTGAGTAATGAATGCCTGCCAGGATGAAAGATAGCATCTAGTATGCCATATTATGTTATTGGCTCTTCATCTCTGTAATGACGCTCTTGATGTCCTGGCTATCAACTTATCAACCCCAAGGGTTATTGGAGGTTGGTACACAGCTCCTCCAACAACCTCACTAATAGTGTGATCGTGTGTTCTTCACACAAAGAATGATTTCTCCTTCCCAGTTTCAAGTCTCAGGCCACTGAATCTTCAGATAAGACTGATTCTTTGTTAGGAGTCGTTATTGTTGGCTGCAGCTCAGCGTGCACTTTACCTTTTTGTGGCTTTGTTTCTCAAGTGTGTAGTTTATAACATACACTCTAGAGGTGTAAACATCCAATCAGTCATAGTGTATGTGGAGAGGCTATCTGATTTCTTAGCTTTCAGCCAAGTCCATGTCATTCTCTGTATTGTTTGCTGCATATCTAGTATCTTGGCCTCGCAAGCAGAAAAGTGTGTATTGTTCCTGTTCTTCCAGATTGTCCAGATGAATGCAAACCAGATTAGTAACCATGTTCTACTGTTGATTCCAGGTTGAGTTAGTTCAAAATGTTCCTGAATTGATGGAGCTTGAGTGACATTGTCTGGGTTGTCTGTCCCTCCATGCTGCAACTATTTCTTAATTGCCAACCTGACCTGAGTAGTTGTAGGATACCTCTGAAACATATGTTCATCTTTCTGCGAAATAGATGTATAGAAAGTATAGCCAGTATCTTGGCCCACAGGTATAATATGTCTTTCCTGTAGGTTGGACTTTGTAGGAATAGCATGTTGTATGAGTTTCCAAGAAAAAATGCTTATCTTCTTATGGACATACATGTTCCACACATATTTAGCCATTTCCACCAGCTGGTCAGTGAAGTCCACTGTCCTAAATTCTGTTAATAGTCTATATGCATCTCTTGTTGTGTATTGTCCAATGGAGCTTCCTTCAAAGTTGTATTTATCCTCACCTCCTACCTGTGGTTGAGCATCCTGCAAGAAAGACAAAAGATTATTTAGCTCATATAATTCTGAATAACGTAATTCCCTCACCCAGTTCCACATCCATGTCCATATGCCATCTCTCCAGATACCAGAAGTAGCCACTATGATTTATCTATTTCTAGCACGCCTGAAGAGTCTTAAATATCTATTGGACAATACTGTATCCTGGTGCCATCCATGCTGCCAAAAGCTTATACCCTTTCCATCTCCCAGTTAATGGTGAATTAATGTGCAAACCATGGGTTGTCCAGTCAGTCCTGTAATGTTTTCCACCACCTAGAAGCATAAGTAGTTCCCCTTGTCCTATAAGAGTTTATACTTGTTTGTTCAGTATGTGCAATAAGCTGTTTCAGTTCCCCAATTCGGATCATGCCATCTTCCCCATACTTGGATCTCAGAATATCAATCGCCAGACTTTGATCCCCATTCAAGATCCTATCACCCCACTTGCTCAACATAGCACTACTAAAATCAGCAAGACATCTAGCCCCCTAGACCACCCTTTTCAACATGTGTAGTGATTTATTTCACGAAGCCCAGCAGACTTTCCTTTTTTCTTTAGTGTTGCCCCAGAAGAAATCTCTCTACAAAGTTGTCATCTTATTTATCACCACATCAGGAGCTTTCAAGAAGGTGAAATAATGAGATGGTAAAGATGATAATACAGCATTGATTAGTGTCAACTTACCACCTGCTGATAGATGTTTTTGTTCCCATGAGTTCAAGGCCTTACTGAATTTATCCAATATTGGCTTCCAAGTAGACTGTTTGTTGTTGCTCACTCCTACTGGCAGTCCTAAGTACCTGAATGCTAATGATCCCATTTGACACCCAAGAACGCATCCATGTCTTCAACAGTGGATGATGCCATATGAATCCCAATCAGTTTTGTCTTACTGAAGTTCAAAATTCAAGAGTATGTCCTTAAATGTTTTCACAATACTCCATGTTGCCTGTCCAAATAGAATGGTGTCATCCACGAATTATAAATGAGACACATGTACCTTATCTTTTCCAACTGACAAACCTTTGAATAGCTGAAGCTCTATAACTCTCTCAACCATTACTGCTAGCCCCTCCGCTGCCAATAGAAATAAAATGGGTGACAAAGGGTCCCCTTGTCTTAATCCTCTTGTGGGGAAAAACTCCTTGGTAGGGCTTCCATGGATAAGTACAGAAGTTGATGAAGACTCCAATAATTCTCTGATCCACCATAACCACCATGTAGGAAAATTCATCTTACCCATAACATCCAGCAAGTATGTCCAGTTCAGTGTGTCATAGGCCTTCTCAGAATCCACCTTAAGGATTAGAGACTTCTTTTCGAGCTTCTTCCTTTCATCAACCTGTTCATTACTGTCAAGCAGTCTTCTAGCTCTGATGAAGGCCATTTGGCTTTTAGAGATTACGTTGTCCATCACTCTTTTGATTCTGATGGCCAGGACTTTTGCAATTATTTTAGGCATTGTGCTTATCAGGGTGATAGGCCTGAAGTCCTGTACCTCTATTGGCGTGTCAGTCTTAGCAATTAAGGTTACATGGGCTGCATTACTTCCTTTAGCTAGTTTACACGTCCTATAGAACTCCCTCATCAGATTTAGAATATCAGGTTTCATCAAGTACAAGAAGTGCTTGATAAATTTAAAATTCAACTCATCCGGGATAGGGCTTTTGGTGCTCCCACAACCCTTAATGGCATCCAAAATTGTCAGATCAATGAATGGAGCCATTGGATTCTCCTTAGTGTTGCTATCTAGCATTTTGAATGTTATATTACCAACTCTTGGTAGCCTTGGCAGACTCTCAGTGAATCTATATGCGAAGTGTTGTTGGAACATCTCCTTTATCTGCATAGGCTCATCCATCAATTGTGATCCCTCCACATACCATTAATCAGGTTCCTTCTCCTATTCATGCTAACAAACATGTGGAAGTACGCATTGTTTTCATCCCCTTGTTTGATCCAGTTAATTCTGGATTTTTGGTACAATACACTGTCCAAGTTCTTGGTGACATGATCCAACTTATCTCTTAAATTATCCAGAGTTTGTTGATCTACTACACCCAGTGTGTGTGCATCTCCTTTAGCAACCATCTCCATACTCTTCATATTGTTCAATAGCTCCTTACGTTCACTTATCAAATCTCTAGGTGCATATTTATTCTATGATCTGATTCCTATTTTGACAGCTTTGATTGTTTTCTTTGATCCTCATACTAGTAGAACCTATCCTACCTAAGCTGAGCCATATTGTATCTACTAACTTCCTGTACACTTTATCCAACAACCATTTGTCCATAACCTTCAAAGGCTTAGGTTCCTAGTCTAGAACTCTGGAACACATGTTAACCGGGCAATGATCTAAATTTTCTTTATCTAGACCAGTTTGGATCCATCAAATGTCTTGAACAAGCTACCCATCATTTGCTAGAAATCTATCCAACCGTGTCATAGCTTTTAAGGATTTCAAATACCATGTGTATTCCCTACGTCCCATTCTCAAATCCTACAGTCCCAGCGTGGAAACAAAGTCTCTAAAAGCACTCATTTCTTGATCATACATGTGGTGTGCTGAACCTTTCCTATCACTAATGTCCAATACCACATTAAAATCTCCCATAAGACACAATTTCTCCTCTAATTTACTTGCATGAATTTCGCCTATTGTTGACCATAGGATCTTTTTGCAATTAAGGTCTCCTGGTCCATACACATTTACCAAATTAGATATCACATTGTCTCCCTCCCAGTTCCCAAACACTCCAAGAATTCCTTCACTATCAAACATACCCTTTTTGCAGAATTTCCTATTGTTCCAAATGCATAACGATCCTCCTAATTGTCCTGTTGATCCCTTAAAACACCAATCAAAATTGTTATCGTACCACATGTATAACATAGACTTATGTCCACCTTTTCTAATTTCGCCTCCTGTAGGCTGATAAAATCAGACTTCTCCTTCTCAATTAGCTATTTTACCCTTCTTTTCCTCCCCTGACCTCCAAGGCCTCTCACGTTATATGTTAGTATCTTCATATAGAATGGTTATCTTCTACCCCCAAGGGTTGTGTTGGTGGTTGTGCACACACCTCTGATCTATTCTGACCGTTCAACTGAGTGATCATCTTTTCGAATTCCTCTTGATGAGGGGTATATGTAATACCTATTTTACTGCCAACTTCAATGATTGATGCAGCTTCTTCATTCTGACTATCTTTGCTATTAGCTGTACTTTCCTCCACAAGTGTAGCCTCCTAATCAGATGGCCGAATCGATGATTGGGCAACTAATTGCCCTATATACTCATCTAATGTTGCCAAGTTGTTTGTTCTATGAGGGTCAATCACCTCTCTGGTCTGGCTCCTAGTTCTAGGACCCCCTCCCTTAGGTCTCACATTAGCAGCCTTCTTAGTAGGTGTCACTTTTGTATGCTCTTCTAACGATTGCAAGTTAACACCTAAGACTGGAAAGTCCTCTTATTGGATAACAACTAGATTTTGTTATGTCTCCTAGACTGGTGATAAATCTGGTTTTTCTATTATTTTCTCCTTCACTTCTACGAATTATGTGTTCTCTGCTTTATGGTCTTGTTCTGCCACTGTCCTGTTTCCTTCTATATTGATATGAACAGGAGACTGTGGAACTATCTCAGTATTCTGGCTCTCCATTACTACCTCAACATTACTTAGTAAACCACCTACTGATGTTCTTGATGCCACTGGTAACCAGTCTAGTTTACTAGGACACCATGGTCTCCTGACATTGGCTAGCTCAGATCTCGTTTCTTTCATAACACTTAATTCCACAGTTCCCTCATTTTCCTTTGCGTTATCCAATATTAGAGACTTATTATTCCCCCAACATATCCCTTCTCAGACTCAAGGCACCACATGGTATGTCTACAGGACCATCCTCCACTGAGTTTAAATTAGTATGTTGCCCCGCAAACTCCCCCGACTCAGCACAATCGGATTCAGACATAGCCGTACCATCATCCTTCCAACGGTCACAAACAAACATGGTCCTATCTGCTTTCTCTATCTGTACAACATGGCTACTTCCATCTATGTCAACACTCAAGTTCTAGAAAACTCTTGTTCCCATTCTGATCTGTACCAACATCTGAGCCGCCTCCAATACCTTCTTGAAGATGTTACTACATTAATATGGACAAATGTTCCAACTTTACTACATATCGCTTGCAGAATAGATGGCGTCCATGCCTTAATAGGCAAACCAAAGACCTTAATCCAGCACATCCTAGTCTCAGTATGTTTGACGTCAGTTCACGGATGCACTTTGGTTAGCCAGTTAGAAAGCTAGAGACTATCATTACGTATGAGGTTACTTATATCGAGAGCCTCCTCCCATAAAAGTACCTCACATGCACTCAAAGGGCTCACATAGACATTTAAGTAGCCTACTGCTTTCAAGGCAATTTGCAAATCACTCCATCCATCTATCACTTTTAATGAGCCAGTATAAGCAGACTTCAACCACTCCCTATCTTCACTTGTAGTTGTGAAGGCTTGACCAGGTAACACTATATCCTCACATACACTAGGCATGCTATTGGCAGCACTTGTAGAAGCACCTGGAGTGAAAGTCTTACCAAGGGTCCATGGTGGTAGCTTTTGTAAAACCGCTCATTTGCCATTACAGTAGTAGGCTGGGTACTCCTTTGTACAACTTGAGCTACCATATAGAATATGGATAGGTTAGTAACAAACCTAGATCATTAGATGATTTAGCATGGTTTGGCTTATGTGAAGCAGATAAACTCGGACAAGCTTGAAGTTAGGTCCGAGAAATGCATAATTGTAGTTTA
>JAOWBN010004514.1:0-11245 GCA_028565015.1 Pinguicula moranensis | reverse complement strand
ATCCTTGGTCAAAAGATCTCTGAAATTTTTGTTATGTATGCTTAACACACACTTATGTTTACGCTTTCGCATGAATTATGCATCATGACATGTAGTATAGCTTTCGGAGATCTTACACAAGTATGTTTCAAAAGGTCCATCGGCTCAGTCAGGTTCTGCTCCCCAGCCTCAGTTACATATACTATTAGGTTTTGCTCCTCCAGTTGTGACTCATCAGTGGACCGCAGGGATATGTCCATACCGGACATTGACTACTCACCCCTCTCTAACAGACATTCCTTTCCTGAAGGTCGTATGGATTTGCCTAAATCCAGCTATTTTTCTGCGTGGTGAACCTACTCTGTTTGCTGCAGGGCCGACCATGCACTGTCATCCAGGGAAATTGCCGACTGATCTAGTAAGTTTTGTTGGCGTCCATTCAATCTGCTCTAAGTTTTAGGTTCTTCCATCACTTGAATCGAATAGATGTCCGCCTTAGTATCCAAGTTGATACATGTTACCAACAAGGTGGGATTTTGTTTGCGAATTAGGAGCCTAACTAAAGAGTAGTATTGAATATTCGTCTTCCGCTCCTCAACCTACAATAGCTGCCCAATGGGGACTGTAAGTTCCATAAAAATCCTGTGATTCCAGCAGTGCATCGAGATTCCCAACATATGGAACCATCTGTCATTAGGGTGGGCCGCCGTGTAGGGGGGCCATTGCCGTAGTTCTGTAAGACCCAGCATAGCCCACGATGATGTATCATCCAAGAATATCCTCATCTCAGTCTCATACATCGTCTGGATGAGAACCTGTGAGCCTTGCAGAAGGGACACCTTAGTCTGGTGAGGTTCCGGTGGTTGCGTATCTTGCAAGTGATCTGATCTGGAGAGATCCCCTGTAGCGTGCCAACCAGACACCATTCACGCCACACCATCTCCGTCGGGGTTGGATCGGCTCTGATTTTAAGCAATTCAGAGACCTTGGTTAACTACATCGCAGCGATTATACTTTGTCGTGCCAGATTGCGCATTTTGTTCGCCTTATCCTGCTATTTAACAACATTTGCTTGCAACGTGAGCTCATCAATCTTCATTCCATTCAGCTTTGCCAGCATTTTTTTGACGCCGTCGACAATGGATTTGTAGCATACAAATCCAACTCGCTTACTCATTCTATCGAGTTTTTTTGGCGTATAAAGATTTGATATCACGCCTAGCTCACCAAAAGCGAGTCGCATAGCTTCTTCCTTCCAGCCCATCAGGAAATCGATGAAATAGAAGGCAACGCCATCCACCTGCAAGGTACACGCTTCAATCCAATTTTTGCGCCGTTTGCACAAGATTTCTATTGGTTTTTGAGAGATCTTTGATATATGGGATATCTCTGTCGGCACCTTCAGTAACGGGGTGACAGCGTTAGGCGGCGGTAGGTGATGTTGGTGCAAGTGGTCGGTGGAAATTAAGAGAGAACCAGAAGAAATTTCTAGAGAGAGAAAAATAGTCGTTGTCCAAACTATTTGTGTTTATCCCTCCATCACTTAAAATGCATTTGGGTGTTCGAAATCTTGAAAAGATATTTTTGCGCAGAAATCTCAGTATTATTGTTTCATCACTGGAAGGTGTGTCTATTGACTCAACCCATTTAAAAACATAGTCCACTGCTACCAATATGTACTTCTGCCCCACGGATAGAGAAAATGGCCCCGTGAAATCAAGTCCCCATATATCAAAAATTTCAAGTTCCAGTACACTTTGCTGAGGCATTTCATTCCTTTTTGAGATTTGCCCCATTCTTTGGCATCTGTCAACCTTGGTTACAAGCACATGTGCATCTCTGAATAGTGTAGGCCAATAGAATTCACTCTGTAGTACCTTGGTTGCGGTCCTTTTGCCTCCAAAGTGTTCCCTACATTCCACTACATGGCAATGAGTCAAAATATAATGCATTTCTTCCTCTGGAACACATCTGCAAATAACTTGATCTGAGCAGTATTTGTACAATACTGGCCCATCCCACAAATATGACTTTGCTTGGGAGAAGAATCTCTTCTTTTGTTGACATGATAATCCATAAGGAATATTCCTGCATGCAAGATAATTTGCAATATCTGCAAACCATGGCTCTGTACTTCCTTGGATAGTCAATAGTCTTTCATCTTGGAAGGAATCATTGATTAGTGATTTGTCCATGTCCCTTCCTGTAAGGTTTCCATGCGTAAAAGGTGGTCAGCTACTACTTTTTGAGATCCCTTCTTGTCCTTGATTTCAACATCAAACTCTTATAGAATATAAATCCACCTGATCAGCCTTGGCTTAGCATCTTATTTAACCATGAGATATTTGATGGCATAGTGATCAGTATAAACCACTACTTTGCTTCCAAAAATGTAGGGTCTGAATTTGTTAAATGCAAGCATCACTGCTAACAATTCATTTTCTATGGTGGCATAGTTAATTTAAGAGGCATTCAATGTTCTGTTTGCATAGTAAATTGTACGAAATACTCTATTTTTCTTTTGGCTAAGAATTGCACCTACTCCATAGTCACTTGCATCACACACGATTTCAAATGGCTCAATCCATCAGGTGTATCAATGATAGGTGCAATGGTCAACTTATTTTTCAAAAAATTGAATGTCTCTAAAGAGTTATCCTCAAGCTCAAAATTAGCATCTTTTACGAGCAACTTGAACAGTGGCTGTCCTGGTGTTGTGTGAAAAATCTTTAATGAATCTTCTGTAAAAACCTGCATGGCCAAAGAAGCTTCTAATTCCCTTGAAAAAATTTGGTGGTGGCAGTTTGACAATGGCTTCTATTTCTTCCCTATCAACTTCTATCCCTAAACTTGATACCTTGTGTCCCAACACAATTCCTTCTTGTACCTTGAAGTGGCATTTTTCCCAATTGAGTACTAAATTTTAAATTTTACAACTTGTCAGCACCAATTTTAATTTTTTTAGACATCCTTCAAATGATGATCCCACCATAGAGAAATCATCCATGAAGATTTCAATGATGCGCTCCACCATGTTAGAGAAAATGGAGGTCATGCACCTCTGAAAGGTGGTTGGAGCGTTGAAGAGCCCAAATGGCATTCGGCGGAATGCAATTGTTCCATAGGAGCATATGAATGTAGTCTTCTCCTGGTATTCGGGTGCTATACAAATTTGTGCCTGCTAATCAATCTAACATCTTATAAATAAAAGTTAATGGATAATGATCCTTACTTGTGGCCTTGTTCAGTGCTCTATAATCCATACAAATTCTCCATTCAGTGACTATCCTTTTGGGAATAAGTTCATTATGCTCATTGACTTCCACTCTCATTCCTTCTTTCTTTGGGACACACTGGACTAGATTGACCCAATGACTGTCCGAGATAGGATATACCACTCCAGCATCCAACCATTTCAAAATTTCCTTCTTAAATACCTCTTTCATGATTGGATTCAATATCCTTCGGGAAGCTACAACTGGTTTGCTTCATTATTCTAACAATATTAGGTGCATGCATACAGATGAACTAATTCATTTTATATTTGTCAAGGTCCATAGGATGGCACACTTGTGATCCTTGAGCACATGCAGCAGAATGTCTTCTTGTTGATGTGAAAGAGAACTTTAGATGATCACTGACAAAGTTTCATCATTGCCCAAGGATCCATACTTCAAATGTGTGGGCAATGGTTTGAGTTCCAAAATAGGTGGTTGTTGGATTGAAGTGTTCTGGGATGTTGGACGTTTGCCCAAATATTCAAAAATAAGTATTTCCCAGGCTTTCATTAGCATCCAACCAGTTGGTATATTCTTTGACTCCAGGCTATTCCAGAATGATGGGATAAGAATTGATTAAATGATTTTCCAATGCATAGTCAGGCTGGTTGAATTGTTTAGTGGCTTTCACACTCAAACAATCTTCTCTATGGTCATGCTATTTCATTGCCAATAACAAGTTAAATTTAACCTTTTTCCCTTAGACTCTAAGGATCAGCTCTTCTCTTTGGACATCAATGAGGGCACCTCCTGTTGCTAGAAATGGATTTCCAAAAGAATGGAAATGTCTTTATCTTCCTCCATATCCAAAGTAATGAAATCATCCGAAAAGATAATTTTATCCACTGTGATTACCACATCTTCAACGATTCCTTTGGGATGCTTTATGGATCTATCTGCCAGATGTATGGAGATTGTACTATGTATGGCTTCACCTAATCCCAGCTTCTAAAAAATAGGCAGAGACATAAGATTAATGCTTACACCTAGATCACACAAAGCCCTGGCAAATGTATAATTTCCAATTGAACAGGGGATAGTAAAACTCTATGGATCTTTTAGCTTAGGTGGCAATTTCTTTTGGAGGATGGCGTTGCATTCCTCCATGAGTGCCTCAGCCTCATAATCTCCAAATTTCTTCTTGTTGGACAGAATGTCCTTCATGAACTTCACATAGCATGGAATCTCCTAGAAAGCTTCTGCAAATGGAATGTTAATATGCGGTTTTTTAGGAACATCATAAACTTTTGGAACTGTTTGTTCAATTTTCCTTGTTTTAATCTTTAAGGAAATGGAACTGGTATTTTATGTTCTTCCTCTTTCTAAGGTATAATTTCTTCAGACTTTGTGGCCTCTTCTTTTTTTGCTAGTGGAGTATAATTTCCACCTCTTTCACACTTCTCAAGGTTATAGCTTTGCATTGCTTCTTAGGATTCATCTCAGTGTTGCTTTGCGATGTTTCAAGGGATTTCTCTGCTAACTGTTTTGCTGACGTCCTATCTGAGGTTCCAGATTCCTCATATCTACTATTTGATCCTTAAAGTTAGCCCTTGTTTCTTGCATAAATCCTTGTGAAGCGGTGGCCAACTGTGCCACTAAATCTTGAAGGTTTTGATTGTTCTTTGCAGTCAAAGCCACCTGAGTGATCAGATCATCTAATGACAAGCTCTGCGGTTGTCGGGGTCCTTGTGGCTTCTGCATATGTTGTTGTACTTGGAAAGGCCTTGGTCCTTGAAATGGCATCTGTCCTAGAGGGTTCAACACATTTTGATTTTTACTCCATGAAAAATTGAGATGATCATTCTTCCGTGGATTGAAGTTTTGGTATCTTGGCTGATTTGATACATAATTTAGTTGCTCCATGAGGATGTTATCCATTGTTGATATCTCCTCACACTGATCTCTATATGGAGTGGTCCTCCACACATCTCACAGGACAGTAGTTGAACTGCATTACTTGTCTTGGTACTCCGTTTTTTATTAAAAAAAGGTTTCAATCCTTAAGCTCATGGCATGCATTGCAACCATCAGTGTATCCACCTTATCTACTTCATATGTTCCTCCAATTCTTTTGCTATTTTCTCTCTCAGTTGGCCATCTATAACAGCTTGAGCCATGGTTTCAACAAAGTGTGTAAGCTTCATTGTATGATTTTTTCATGAATGTGCCATTGGCTGCTGCAATTTCTCTTTTGGTGGTGTTATCCAGTCTATTATAGAATGCTTGGATTTGCCTCCATTGTGGTAATCCATGGTTTGGACAACTCCTCAGTTGATCCTTAAATCTTTCCCATGATTCATACAGTGTTTCCATGTCTCTATGTTTAAATGATGTGATTTCACATAATAATCTTGCTGTCATGGAGGGAATTGAATGAGGAATTGCTTTCTTAGGTATTCCGAAGTGTGTATTGAGTCTGGGGGTAAGGCTTGTAGCCATATCTTTTTTTTGTCCCTAAGTGAGAATGGGAATAATCTCAGTTTAATCGCATCTGAAGTCATTCCTGCTTACTTAAGAGTCCCACATGTATCCACAAAGCACTGATGTGTAGATTTGGATCTTCCGTGGCTCCTCCCCCATAGGTAGAGTGCTGCATTAGTAACTGAATAGTGGATGGCTTTAACTCAAAGTTGTTTGCCTAAATTGCTTGTCTCCTGATGGAAGGACATACTTTATCTGCGCGAGGCAGGGCAACATCCTCAATGGGAACATCATCTTTGTTTTGGGCCACAACTACATTCTTCTAGTCTCTGTCCTCGTTTTCCTAGCATTACATTCTGTCTATTTCTTTCTGTTGTGCTCTCCTTCAAGTTTGAAAACTTCTTTCAAATTTTGGGTCCAAATATTCACTAGATTACTTACTCCTTGAGGGATTCATACAATACCTGCAAACAGAGTTCCAAATATTAAAAATAAAATAAATTAAGGTAATCTAGCTAAAACTTCCTTGGTGTCAATCTTGAGGGATTCATACAATACCTGCACGATGCCAAAAATTTGATGCGCACAAACTTGTTGCACATTAATTGCAAGTGTACAAGTCACACAAGTAATAGAGTAATGATAAGGATGTCGAACCACGAGGATTGGGATAAATAATCACTAAAATTCACAAGCTTCGTGCAACTTGAACGGAATAAAACTGGGTTGAAGTTGATACTAATCTAGTCATTAATCTACAAATTAAGTAATGAACAAATATGATTAAAAGGTAGTGGAATGAAGGTAATTCAAGTTCAGGGGATGGAGGCATCCAGAGGAGTGTAACTTCACCACTTGAGTCCCTCGAGTAGAATTATAATTTGATTAGTCATACAACAATTATCATATTGCGTGTACCGGATTCACCTATCCTTGACCCTTGTCGCTCTCGAGCTGAAAGTGTCCTTCTCTGATTTATAGATAAGCATCTATTGATGTCATATTCTAACAAATCAGAGACATTAATCTCAAGTGATCCTCACATGGTAGCACCGCTTCTATAGTCATTCTCATGCTATAGCAGCCGTTGTGGATCTTACAATGATTAGCATAACTTGTGTCTCTCGACCCCCCATTAACTTAGTGCATCTACCTACATTGGTCAAACATAAATAGATGAGGATGAAGAACAGCAAGATCAAAGACCATAAAGACAATTAAAAGCATGATAAACATTCAATAATCTCCCCGAGTTCCTCAAGGGTTAAATCACGCCCCTGAATTTAGACGTTTAGCTTATGCTTAAGGCATGAGTCATTCTACTAACACACAGTTCTAAGTTTATCACAAGATAAATAGAGAATCTAATCAGATCTTCCTTGAGCAAAAGCTCCAAGATGGTGACACAAAAACCCTTTTTCTTGAAAAATATGGCTCCCATCCGTTATTCCTTGATTATGCATTTTTTTGCCTTTTATGCCACTTCGGTAGCTTCTCACGAAAGCTTCAAGTACAGTGCAAGGGTACATTTGTCCACCTATGAAATGTGACACGCAAATATATTTGTACGTATCACCTTGCATGGTCATTTGATCAAGAGCTGGTGTCACACCTTGGATAATTGAGGCAAAACCTCTGCATTTGGGGTGTTATTTCTCTCCCTTTTTCCTCAAAGAGCAATTAGTGAACTGTTTCTGCAAAAGGAATGTAAACAAGTATAAAAGGTGTGTCTCATCATCCTTATTGAGCCAAATCAGACTTAAATTGTTTACATTTATTAGGTATAAAATTGACTCATCAGCTATCAACTCCTCAGCCTTACTTCCTGCATTTTTTGCCACTGATAAATTTATTTTTCTAGGCTCTTTTTTGTATTTTTTTGGCTCACTATGTTGTTGGGCTTGAACAATTTGATTTTCTTCCCCCCTTGGGACGTGCCAGGTTTTCCTCCTGCAGCTGCGCCTGGATAATATTCTCAGGTTGCTCCTGTGTAGCCGACTCAATTGGATGGATCACGATTGCTCTTGGGCTGATAGCTAGTTCTATTAGAATATGACTTTGGGACATAACCCCTAAAGTAAGACCAATAGTGATTTCTTGTCCTTTCAACTTTCTTGTATCAGTTTCTAAATCTTTTATATCCACCTCCAGTCTGACTTTTTGGATTTTCTGACAATATTGCACCTGTGGTCTGAGGTACGTAGTAGTAGGTGACTGTTGGGACAGAACATTATCGATTCTCACACCGCCCAGCATTTTTTGGTCTATTGCTATGATGGTCGGAGTCACTCTGACCGAGTTTGAGCTTTGTCAGGTCTTTGGCATTGTAGTTGGCCCCGGTATTATTGATTCATCAAGTACCCCATCATCTGCCTTATTCGTTGTTACCTTTGCCAACTTTGTTGGTATTATGGCTGAAGACAGAAATGGTCACTCTTTCTCCGGAAGGATTTCGGGACAATCCTGTGTCTGTCATGGTTTACAAGGAGCCTTAGCATTTTTGGGGACTGATTTGAGGACTGATTTCTTTGAGCACTTGTATATTGAAATTGCCTTCATCAATTACCACTTCAAAGGATTGTTGTATTGGATTGTTACAAGTAGATAGGATTTGGATACGACCTAACTGCAGGTCTATTTGTAAGGTTGTTTTCTCATCCACTGCTACCAGAGAACCAAGCTTAGTTGCTATCTCCGCAAGGAACTCCTCATGCCAGCAATGAAAATGCATGCCATGCACTTAAGGACAAACAAAATGGGCACATTTACCATTAATGAGCTTCCACGGCCTCCGAGAGTGTATGTACAATCGTTCCACAATTGGAATATCATTCATCATCCTGATCTGTGTTAGGTATGTGACCTAGAACATTGAGCTCTTGTTAGTTTCATGTATACTGGATGACTAAAATCATTTTGTTCCTTGAGTTTTAAATATTTATATCATGGATCATTTGAGTAATGGGCTCAAATTGTGAAACTCCATAATTTTATCAAACTCTAAGTTAGTCTCTGGTCTTAAAAGTCATTAGCAAGAGAACAACTAGATGACTAAATTAACTAGCATGTGGATTAATGCATGATCATGTTTCATAGATCATTGATACGGAGGTATCTGTTTAATCACATGAAATATGAGTGTACGAGGTACATAAATATTGGACTCAACATTTTTGACTTGCTGGATGGATTGTGTTTGTGTCATAGGCAAAGTCATATAGTATTAATTTAGTTATCTGAGATATTCATAATTCAGGGTGATGAATGTGTATTACGTGGGGTTATCAAACGCCTTCTTTGACCTGGGGGTGATAAAGGTAAGTTCCCGAATATGCACAATTCATGCTGGGATGTATGGAATATCAAGACGATACTCTTGTCTATCTCATATTTGAAATGAGATTATTAATATCCATGGGCCCTTTGATGCAGAAATAATTGTTATGCCGGGAACTGTGATTATGTGGTAGTCACATATTAATGATTATTTACTGATATATCAAGAAAATGATTCATGGTCAAGGATGACACATTCCTATGCTTGGCATTATTCAATGGATATTGAGTGACGAAAGAATTAATACTAAGTGGGATATATAGGATCACGATTTATCTATATTTTATCGGATCATAATGCATTGCTAGATGTCACTTATGGTAGTATCGATTCAGATATGGATCCTATCAGGTCGCTCTATCTGGTGAAATGAAGAAATAATAATTAATTATGTATGACATAATTGGCAAATTTTATGGACAATATTTAATTGGGTGTCGATAGGACCCGAATCCAACTTAATTACAGTTTAATTGAAATTAGATTTAAAGTGATTAAATCTAATTGGGCCTTGATTTTTATTTTGAGCCCAAAGTGTTTAAATTGCAATTTGGGCCCAAAGGCCCGAATTAAAGAAAATTAAAGCAATTGGGCCGAAGCCCAATTGACTTATAAATGAGATAAGGATCTCATTTGTGTGCGTTCGGTTGGTGAGAAAAAGACTTCCGCGTATTTCATTCTTCATCATCTCATCGCAACAACAAGAGAAATTCCGACCGAAACACTTTCTCGTCGTCGTTTTCTCGCTGGAACCGAGCCTAGCAGCTCATTTGTTTTCCCAGGGAGTGCACGTGATAAAGTTCTTCTATTTGGGGACTTCGTGGTTCACATTTTCCACCTATTTTTGAGCGGGTTCTTCGACTCTGGCGGCCAAAGAGGTAAGTACGACTTACCTTTAACTCTATTACACGGATTAAACACATTTTGGGTATCAATTTCGTGGTTGGTTCGTAGTTGAAAATCTTCGAAATGTTTGAAATCGGCCCGTTAGATCCTACAATCTGGTCCTCAACAAATGCGAGTTTTAGCAAGACTTTGCCACCCTCCAATCTAACAGTCGAGCTGCCATCGTAGCCCGCATCATGGAGAATAAAGTCAAGGTTGTCCAAATCTAGGACTAGAGCAAGGCTGACAATAAGGCATTTGAGCAACCATTTAGCCACTTCAGGATCTGGTGTAAAGGTAATGAAACGATCTTCAATAAGAATTCTAATCTTGTTACCAACTTATATAGAGTATTTATATTCGAGGATGAATTCTTCCCAGGAAAGAGGAGATGATGTGAATATTGGAGGCACGAGACGAATTTGGATTATTGCATAGTTTAGAGTAATCGAACATTGTGCTTTGAATTACAGCAAAGCGCAATTTCTTGGTTTTTTTTCAATCGGATGCACAAACATCGCCCAATCGGTCTACAAATTTACTAGAAGTTCGAAAACTCATTGTGCATCTTTGTCCAAAGGATATCCAATTTGAACGGTCAAATCGTGAGATATGAATTTTAGAACAGACTGTTCTTGTTCAGTCACAATTTGTTATTTGCAACACTGTGAAACCTCGGTTTCATTGGCAATCAAAGGCCTCAACAAATTCAGATCAAACTAAAACATTACCTAGTGATAGAGGACTTATCAATGCATATTGCAAAAAAATTATATTAATTTCTAACGATCCAATTATGGGATAATAATTTCAGAATATACAGTTCTCAAATTCAAAGTTGGCATGCGAGTTATTTCTAGATCAAACATATGGGATATTGCACGTATGGGAGGTCACGACCTCAGATAAAAGATGCCAAGATGGATATTCATTTTCCTTCTTGTGTCTTTTAATTAAATTAGTCCATAAGTTGGTGAGAATTTTGAATTTTTATATAATTATGTAATTTCCTACTTTTTAGGACTTAAAGTAGGATAGACTTTTTCCTTAAGGAAGTTTTCTTTTAGGATTTTAATTAGTCAAGACTCCAACTAAACTAAGAGACTTTTGGCCATTTAGCTTTTTGTATGCATAGACACTTTATGATTAAAGTTAATGAACTTGAGAGGAATCTCTTTGTTTCTTTGAATTTCTATTCTAATGAGAATTAGGTTGCATGTATTTTAGGTTCATGTAAAGGTTTATTATTTTTATGTTGATCATAAAGTACATCCTCTGGTAGACGTTTGATCAATTCTTTGGTTAACATTCATTTCTAGTGTAGTAGTTGGCTAGGAGTTGATAT
>JAOWBN010004503.1:0-11245 GCA_028565015.1 Pinguicula moranensis | reverse complement strand
ACGTCAATCTTCAACTTTCCCAGGTCTTTGGATATGTGAGGCTCAAAAATGATTTCTTTGATAAGATCATCAAGTTGAATCATATTTATCTGGATCCAATTCAAAATATTTGGCATTTACTGATTCATTGAACCTGGACAATTTCTTGTTACCGACTTCAAAGTGATTTTTCGCCTCTTTTTGGGCCAAATTACGAGTGGGCTTCTTCTACAAAGTTGGGATATGTCGTTTGGGATTTCCATTGGTAGGACATCCCAATCTGATATTTGTATATCAACTTATGGCCCACCAACCTAGACTGCGCATAACAGAATAGTTGCTGGAATTTTTGCTGAAGTTTACGCTCGATTTTGTCCACTTTATAATCTGAATCTAGAAAGGTGTTTTCCATGGAAGTTGTAGTGCTTTTTCCAAGCTTTTCTTGCGTATTTTGCACGTCCATATCAGACACTTCTAGCTCAAGTTCGGATTTTTTTGAAGTTGGACATTAATCACTCGTGTCTTACTCGAAAATCATCAATTTCATCCAATGATCATTACTTGCACATAGCACACTACCAAAGTATAAATCATGCCATAAAAACATTAGATCCTACTTAAATGAGTGTAAATCACACAAAACCATCATGAAATCGTCTAAGCAAAGATGCACTATTTGATTTACATCACTGAACAAGAAGCATCATCCCGCGATCACTTTTCTCGTGCATAAGTTAGGACCCTTGATTCCGTCTAATTCAAGTTGGTGTTGAGCCTATAAGAGTCGAACAAGGACTTTGATAGGTTGTATTGGAGGGCTATCTGCTGCCTGGGAAAGTCGCCCGCTATGAATGAACCATTTTATAATGTGCATTCTTCTGAGGAGGTTAGATAGGACGTTCTTGGGTAGGAGAGGGGGGCCTCTATCTCGGGGAGCATAGAGGAGCTGCTGATGAGAAGTCACAAGTTGGTGTGAGACCTATTTCTTATGTTTTCTTTGATACTTGTCTTTTCTCGTGCTAACCCATTATTCCTTTTCAATCCTTAGCTTCTTCGATAGAGGATTAGGTCTTACTAGGGCGCCTTAATGATGAGCTGAAAAAGGAGCGACAAGGGATATACCGTCTGACAGGGGTGCAACAAGCATGCAAGAAAATCAAAGAAGAAAGATCCCAACTAACCCACCAACATCAGTCCCAATGAGAGATCTCAAAGCGATTAATCTTAATCATCAGAAGTACCTCAAAGAATGCTTCAATGGTCCCATTTTTGAGCAAATTTACCTTGAGGATGTGTGGCATAGTCTGGCCTTCAACACTGGGGGCAGCTTATCAAGTAGCTAAACAGGAGTGGTGCGAAGTATATGCAATCGTGTCTGGATATCCGGAGGGACATGAATTTTGAAGAGCTTCCATCTATTAAGGAGAAGATGCGTGGTTGGATAGGGACTCCTCGTAGAAAGTTGTTCTTATTGTATAGATTTTTGTTGGATTATCATGATATTCCATTTCCTTCGAGAGCATAAATACATATTTTTTTTTGTCGATTCCTGCTATTCTATTCGTTTGTTGGGAAATGATAACCTTTTAGGTAAGAGAAAGAATCACTCGCCCATTCCACTCTATTTTGGTCTTGCTGAATCCCCAATTGGGATAAAAGAGATACCTTTGCGTAATGACGCACAACCTAGTGGCTTGAAGTAAAAATAGTTTCCAAGGCTATTTTAGGCGATTGGCCCGAGTTTTATAAAGGGTTTTCCCCTTGTGAGGATCATTACTCCTCTTGTTTTCTTCCCGAATTTTACCAACCCCCTTAGTATGAGAAAAATAATTATTAACTACTCATAATGTTTCTATCCCTTTGTTATTGAACTTGAGTGTTTTCCTTGGGAGCGAGGGGTTTTGCTCAATTTGTCCCTTTGTTATTGAACCCGTGCAACACAATGATCACACGGGGTGGGGGTGTTGTACCTTTACCTCCATGGAGCACAATGGCCTCCTCATACTTGGTGCAAAGAGTGCGATAGCTCCGTTGCACAGGGTTTTCCATTTCTCATGTGGGGAGCTTGGTGTTGTTAGCCTCCCTGATTTTTTTGCAAGGAGCTGTGTTAGTTTCCCAACGTTTTTTTCTTCTTTTCTAGGGGATCCCGTAGGCTTCCTCAGCTTGACCCATGAGTCATCTCAAGCAGGATTTGTATGACAGTCCTCGTGGGAACTCTGACAGCATCTTCCTAAAGTGTTTCACCCGCGAAATTCACTCGAATGGGGAGCTACTCCTCGACTGACGCTTCCCTGCTTCCTTCTTCCTCATAAGTTTGGAAGCATAGAGTATGGATTGTGAGCTCCACGGGGGCCAAAACCTCAGATCCATAAATGAGTGCAAAAGGAGTTTCCACCGTTATTGTTCGGTGAGTCATCCAATAATTCCAGAGTACCCGGGATAGTTTTTCTGCCCAACCTCTCTTGCTATCCTTGAACGTTTTCTTCAGCTGATCAACAATAGTCCTGTTTGTGACCTTTGTCTATCTGTTAGCCTGGGGGTTGTACACTGAATCCTCACACTAGCCATGTATCCGCTTCCATTGGAACTGCGTGCCATTGGCACACTATATTTTCCAGAGGAATATTATAACTTCGACTTTGGAAAGTATGAGCTTCGACAATGCGGGCAAGAGCTTTGGCTTCTACCGACTTCCTGAAGAATTCAACGGTAACAATTATGAACTTTTCCACTCTATGGTTTGCAGTAAGGGCCCTACGAGGTCAATTCCCCATTGATAAAAGGGGCAGGCGAAACTGTTCATAGGGGTGTATGGTTGATGCCGTAGGTTCTCGAAGGCTTGGTAATGAGGACATTTTTTTCATGTACTCCACGACTTCTTCCTTCGTTGTAGGCCAAAAATATCCCAGAGTTACAATCCAGTGAACAAGAGCTCGCCGCCAGAGTGTCCACCGTACGTGCCCTCGTGTACTTCTAAGAGGACATTCTCGACATTCTTTCCCTCGGTGCATCTCAAGTATGGTCATTCCCAAGTTTTCTTATACAACTCTCCATTTTTCCAAGCAAACCTGTTGGCACATGTTATGAGGTGATGTTGCTCTTTCCCCTTGGGGGAAGCACTCCATGGAGGAGGAAATTTATAAAAGGCATCTTCCAGGTTTCTTGTATGGGTTCCTCTTTGATGAAGTTGACCATCGGGGGAAGGGTGAAGACCGGGCCGCACAAGATTTGGATATGCAGTGTTTTCATGTCCTTGTATTTCCACACCGATCCTACACGGGCAAGTAGGTTGACCTGGGAATTCTCTTCCCGGGGAATCTGTCTAAGATCGAAACTTACAAACTTCTTCACTTGTTCTTTGAGTTATTGGAGGTAGATAGACAACGTGAGCTCCTTCGCCTCAAAGGTGCCTTGAAAGTGTTCTCAAACCAGGTTATCACCAACCAGCCTTCAGGAAAATCGATATTTGCCATGAGTCGTTGTATACCCAAGAAGTGGGCTAACTGAATTCCATGTATCAAGGCCTCATACTCGGTCGCATTGTTGGTTATGAGAAATTCTATCCGGAAGGACAAGGCGCTGTAGTCCAATAGAGTTACTAAGAACGACTCCAACTCCTCCATGACTACGGAGGATCTACCATAGTACAAGCATACCTCGTAGTCTTCTTCTCATTGGGTGCTTTTAGCAACAAAGTTTGCCACTACCTATGTTTTGAGTTTTGTCCGAGTTTTTTAATGCACATCATACTGGTTCAACTCAACTACCCATTTCATCAGCTTTATGAGGTGTCAGATCTTGTCAATATTTGCCCGAAGGCTGGTTGGTGATAACCTGAAGAGTGTACGCCTTAAAGTAGTGCCAGAGTTTGCGGGAAGCATTATGAGGGTCAATGCCCATTTCCTTGGAGCAATCGGTTGACATAATATGCCGGCTGTTGGGATTTTTCCTATTCGAGGACCATGGCTGCACTAACTGCATCCTTGGATACTGATAGGTAGAAGAGAAGCTCCTTACAATTTTTTTGTGCAACGAGGACTACAATCTCGTGGAGGTCTGCTCATAGTTGTCCAAAGGCTTCTTGATAGCTTTTGTCTCAATTGAACGTTCCTCGTTTCTTTAATAGCTTGAAGAAGGGTAACACCTTATTTGCGGACTTCGAGATGAACTGAATGAGAACAACTATATGGCCCACAAGTCTATGAATTTCCTTTATGTTGCGGGGCAAATGCATACTCACTATTGCCTAAACTTTGTACGAATTGGCCTCAATTCATTTCTCTGAAACCAAATATCCGTTGAATTTTTATCCTTCCACTCCGAAGGTGCACTTATATGGATACATCTTCAACCTTGTTTTACGAAGAATAGCGAAATAGGCTTTGAGGCTTTTCACGAGCATATTATCGACATAAATTTCCATGAATTCTCCAATGATTGGTGCAAAGATCTGATTTACCATTCATTGTTAAGTGGCTCCAACGTTCTTCAACCCGAAGGGAATTATGATGTAGCAGTAAATTCCATGAGAGGTGACAAAGGTTGTTTTAGTAAGAGAGATCATGAGGTACCATGGCGGGCATACATCATGATCAAAAGAACGTTTACAGCGGTGTCGAATATTCGATCAATAGATGGGAGAGGATACGAGTACTTCTCATAGTGCTTGTTCAGGTTCGTGAAATCAACGTACATCCTCCACTTGCTTCTTCCTTTCGGTACTAGGATCACGTTGGACACTCACATAGTGTATTGGACCAACTCTATGTGTTTGACGGATAGTAGTTGTTGGATCTTGGATATGATTATGAGGTATTTCTCTAGGGAGAATTTTTGCTTCTTCTGTTGTACTGGCTTTGCATTTGGATGGATGTTCAGCCAATGCTCCACAATTTTGGGACTAGCTCCATAGAAAAGGTCAAACCCCTAGGTGAAAACATTCTCGTATTCTCGTAAACATGCCAAAAATTCTCCTTCCAGGAGTGGGTCGAGGTGTAGTCGGATTCAGACCATAGTTTCAGGATCAGCCACCTACAAGGTTATTTCCTACAAGGAAATCGGTTGTATTTTATGAACCTTTTCAATTTGGAAGCTGTTTCTCAACCGTTTAGGAGTCCAGTTCATTTCCACAAGGTGTACCTGAGGTTTCCCTAGGCAGGTCGTTTTGAGGTAAGATTCCTAATGATCCTCCTCGATCACTCTCAGAGAACATTTCCGGATGTGGCACATTAAGCTTTCGCTCTCCCTGCCCCTGCCCCATCGGGGGTGGAAAATTTCATCCATTTGTGGTGGACACAATAGCTTGGAATTGATACAGGTTGGGCTTGCCGAGCATGGCATGTAGCCTAATGGCTCTTCGACAATGGAAAACCTAACCAGCTACGTGGCCGTCTTTTCTTCCTCTCCCCTTTACGGGCAGACAATGAATCCTATTCGACCTTGATTTTCCCAAATCCCACCAGGGGAAGTTGTGATGGGTTCCCATCGGTTTCTTCCCATGCCCATCTGGTTGTGGGTGTTCGAGGAGATAATGTCTGTGGAGCTCTCCTGTTCGACCAAGATTCTTTTCATATCGAAATTCTCAATCTTCACTGTGATCACCAAAGGCGTATATTTTGGTAAATCATTGGATATTTTGTTTCCTTGAAGTATACTACTATGGATGTCTTGGTTGGCGTGGGACTTCTTTTCCTAACGTTTTCTAGACATTTTGCGTGAAGCTCCCTAGTGGGTCCTCCCAGGATTACGTTCATGTCAGGTGGAGGACGATGCCTCCAGTGGACTTTGTGATACTCAGTACTGAAATGATGTGTGAAGCTGACCATCGACTCTCCTTCCTATTGGGCAACATCTATTATGTGGCAGCTCGTTCGGGAATTCATGTTCGATCGACTCTGGGTGTCCTATGTACCTTACTATTTGTCACAGGATCTCCATGTAGATCTCTTTCGGTCCTAAGGGCGTGAGCCTGGAGGGTGTCGTGGTCTTTCCTCCGAGTCCTCCTGTAGGGGTTGATGTAAGACAACGGCCTTCATCATCTTTATTTACCGCTGCTCCCAACTGGATGACTTCAGATGGATCTAGCCGTGATTTGATTTTTGGTAGAGGGTTGGATGAGCTTGATATTTCACTGTTTATGCCATTTTTAGCATTTACGGTTGGGAGAGCTTATCAATGGGTATGCGAAACATCCCTATGGACAACGCCAATGATGCGACCAAGGAAAAATTTCCTTCGATTCATGCCATATAACTCCCGGAGCGGAGGGGCGAAACAACTAGTGAACTATTGCGGTGCATGTGTACGCACGAATAAGAGCTAACATGCCCCAACTTTAGTCACCCATAATTGCTTATCATTACACTAGCCAACCAGGCCTATTTTAAACTTTATAAGGGGTAAAATGGTATTTTCTTATGTAATAGGTAAACATCTAGCCCACTTATGGGCAGTGCCATTGCATGTTGTCTTGTTTTGGGGGGATAGAGGTCGTTTCTCATCACTTTGGTTAGAAGCTCAAGTTGGATAAGGCTTGTTGAGGGCTATAACAAGCTTTTGCCAGGGGGATGTATGTGGACGCCTTTTGTGTTCCTCGGATATCCAGCATAGGTGATTCTCTTCGACCTCGAATAGGTTATTTCAAGTAGGGTCGCCAAGGTCTGTGCATTCTTCTTTTAGAGGTGACTTGGTGGTGTCTCCTCATAAATTGGCCTTTTGTCGTGGGCCTCTTACGATACATTTCACCTCCCTCATCACCACTAACCTTGATCCCCAATTGTAGTTAAAACTGTGAGAGCTGCAGTTAAAAGCTCCGGGAACTCATGTGCTAGGCTTTGATCCCCTGTCCAAACATCAAAGCTAGTTTTTCTCCCATTCTCTAGTAATTGAAAACCAGTTATCAGTTTTTGTCACTTGAAAGAGATTTCTCCACCATTGTGAGCATAAATGGCCTTTGTTAACTGATAGTTTGCTCCCTTTCCATGTTTATTCATTATAAGAATAAACCATTGAGCATCATCTTCGATTAGCAATTACCACTTCCATTGCACTTGTAGAGAAATATTAAGGTGTTTCATATCAATAATTGCTAATCCCCCATCCTCCTTTGGATGACACAAGATTTCCAATGAGATCTAGGGTACCTTCTTATGTCCTGTAACTATGAACTTCATAAGAATCTTCTATGCAAAGTCATCAGAGTTTTCAGGACTTTAACCGGGACTTGTATACAGCTAGAAAATAGATAGTTAGGTAGACAAGTTCTGATCTCAATAGCACTAATCGTCCTTCAAAGAGATATGCTTATTCTGCCATCTTTGTAGCGATGGTCCAACTGTGTTGATAACTGATGGCAACATATAACCTTTTATGGGGCTTTGCCCTATAGGCAGAAACCCAAATATTTGAAAAGGAGGGAGCCAATTGCACAATTTAAGGTTTTGCTATTTTGTTGAGAAAATCAGGGGGTAGGTTGAGTCTATTTTGATAGCTTTTGTGATAAGTTACCTTTAAACCGCTCACTTGCTTACCAGGGTAGGGAAAATAGCTCACTAAAATCCTTCTCTACCTGTCTTCTTTTTTTATGAGAAAAATAATTATATTGTTGTGTTTTTTGCCAAAAAATATTTACAACTATTCCAGTGTCTATCTTAAATTAATACCTAATCGAGGATTTTTGTTATGTATAATTCCAAATTCAAGTGAACACATTCGTGTTCCTGCAGAGCATGTTCTTTATGTTATTCGCTTTAAGCTCTGAGTTGTGAATTAGATAAGCTAACTAGGGCACCTGAAGCAATACTCTTAGATATTATGCCTGCCTCCGTTTGGGCCAATTCTTGTCCCAAAATTAGCTGGCCTAGTCCGCGTCAACAAATCTGTAATGATTCAACCCAAATCTAACGCCAGCGTTGATTTCTGTCCTGCATGTTCCTCGTAGGTGGCGCCCTGACGGATGTATTCGTGTTAGACTATTCTGCTGCATCACTGTCAACAGACGGCTCTGTCTCCTCCAACGCCTCTTTCAATTAGGTTGTTGCGAGTCATGCTGCTCCTTTACCCTTACTTAGAGAAGAGAGCTCCATTTCCTGTGATATGATTGCGATGCTCACCGGAACCATCGTCGGAAAGAATTCATCATAAGTTTTCACATCCACATGCTTTTTTACAACCCAAGCTTTAGGGGGCAAGTAACTTTCTCTTGAACAAAGGTGTTGAATATGTCTCTATCTCCCAGCTAACATCAAGAAAAGAAGAGCACGCCTATGTCTCTCACACTAGATAACCCAACGCCAAAGTCAAGAAAGAAGAAAGCAAAAGCAGCAGACGTTTAGACACGCTCATTAATTGTTATTCTCATGCGTGTAATATTTAGAGTTCATGTGTTTGTAGTATAAATAGAGAATGAATCGATGTACGAAGTATCATAAGTTTTTCTAATAACAAGTATTTTTCTCTCATTTCTGTCTGTTTAGCATTTTACAATTTGGTATAAGAGTCAGGTTTTCAAACCTTAAATACACATTTCATTTCCACTACTTTCGCTCCGATTCTGGCGTCGTTACTGCTCCTTTGACGCCGAAAGCATTCCCAAAACGTAGCCCATCTTCTCCTCTATCAGATTTGCTCCACATTCGACATTGTTCCGGCCACCATGCGCCGCCACGTGCCATAGTCGAAAAACGTGACATGCGATAATTTTCTGCAATTTTTGGGTGTGCATTGTGTTGAAATTGCCAGAAACCACCGCCGTAGCGAAGATAGCTTTCTGCACATAGGTCTTACATCACCGGCATTGCCGCCGCCACCGGAGCCTAGAGTCAAATTTTTTGTCTCGGTTTACTGATCGCAACTGTCCAATCGATTTTAGTTGATTCCGTGCCGTTTAATATATATTGATATTTTATCAAATAATGATGAATTATTTGATTGGATTTATCGTATTTGCCTAAACTTGGAAATCCAATCAGACATTATTGATGCTATTTGTGGATTGGGTATTGATGACGAAGTGTTGAGACGTGTGGATTTTCATGTGACTGTGTTATGTGGGTTGTATTATTGCTGTGATTAATTATGATTTAAGCTGTTGTGTGAGGAATGTCAGGGACATGCGACAATGCAATTAAACAAGGATTGGAGGTCCTGAAGAAAACCTCAATCGTGAGGTGCTCAAAGCCTTGGTTGTGCTCATAAAGGGAGCAAATGCCTCAACATCAGTCGTTGTCCCTGTTGCTGCTCTGATCAAACTTGATCTTCCACCGATTTATTTGAAACTTGATGGATTAGCTACATATCTAAGTTGGTCTTGCAGGATTTAGACTATCTTAGTAGGACAAAGCCTGGACGACTTCCTGAGGGAATCAAGTATTGACATCTCTTCCACTACGGAGTGGATAGTTGCTGATGCTCAGCTATGTATCTAGTTTCTGTATTCAATGACTGCATTTGTTGCTTCTACTGTGGATGGCCTTATGACGGTGAGTGCGATGTGGGCTAGTCTGAGTCCACCTATTCCGGAACTTAAATCAGATGAGGGTATTTCAGCTTCAGCTGAAGATCGATGCAGAGGTGTAGGGGGAGAAGTCTATTCAAGAGTATTCTATTTGCTTGAAGAGATTGTGGGCTGAGATGGATCATTACGACCCGTTGTCCAGTTGTAGTAACTCAAAATACAAAATGCGGAAACGTTTTGAGAAAGAATGGATTATGAAATTCTTGAAAGATTTGAATCCAATCTTTCACTCGAAAAGATTAGTTTTATTGTCCTAGGCCAAGATTCCATCACTGGATGAGGCTATCACAACTATGATTCAAGCGGAGAGTGAAATAAAAATACATTCTACGCCGGGTGTAGTTTCAGGCGCAAAGGCATTCTCGGGTAACTGGGGTCTAGGGAGAGACTCACAGTTATTATCAGTGTGGAGCGGTTGGCCACTTGATGGAATCTTGTCCAAAGATGTCCCATGAAAAAGAGTCTGGAGGTAGAGTTAGAGTTCATGGAGACAGGAAAAATGGCTTTAGGGGTCGTGGCCGAGTAGGCTATCGCACCAGCATGACAGTGGATGCTGATGAGGAAAAGAGTATAGGGAATACCGTGACCGTTGAGGAGGATCGAACATTTTTTGGCGTCCCCTAGAGAAAACTCAAAAGCGTGAGGATAAGCACTGATACACCTACCTCATCTGACTTCTCTGATAGTTGCTTTGGCCTCAGGTTTCACAGGTATGTATGACTCACTAGCCCTGGCGTCCTTTCCTACTACTGGCTTGTCGGATTGGATCATTGACTCTTGAGCTTCTGGACACGTGACAAGTGCTGCTAAGAAGTTCAGCTCCTATACTCCTTTAGCAAATCTATTGAGTGTTAAGACAGTCGATGACACTGATCTTCCAGTAGTGGGTAAAGGTACAATGCATTGTACCGACACTTTGACTTTGTCCAAGTTTTGCATGCTCCTTCATTTCCCGTTAACCTCCTCTCCATAAATGACATTATTAACCAATTAAATTGTGCTATATTATTTGATATACCTCAGGTGATCTTCCGGGAGAAGACGACAGGTAGGGTATTTGGGAATGGGACATGACGTAGTGGCTTATGGTACATGGGTCGGAAAGAATTAGACTCAGCCCTTTCATTTATCATGGAAAGACATGGAGGAGACAATACTGTGAAAGACCTAATGCTTCACCATAAGCGATTAAGTCATCCGTCCTTCTTGACTTTGAGTCGACTTTATCCTCGCCTATTTGCTATAATGAATAAAGAGAAGTTGTTTGAAATGCTTGTGAGTTGGGCAAGCATACCAGAAATTCTTATGATGGCTTTGGTAGTCGGAGTTCGTGTGTTTTTTATTTAATCCATTCAGATGTATGGGGCCCCTGTCCAACAACCACATTCAATGGATTTCGTTACTTTGTATCTTTCATTGATTATTGCTTCTGTGTTACTTGGCTATATTTAATGAAAAACAAGAGTGATGTACTTGCCTGTATCAAGGATTTTCACAAAGGAGTACAGACGCAATATGGTGCAGTAGTAAAGGGGTTGCGATCTGATAATGGGACAAAATACACTAACAGGGCGTTCACCTAATATTTGTCATCACGGGATATTAAACATGAAACTACCTGCCCATACACATCAGAGAAAAATGGGATGGCTGAGAGGAAAAATCGGCATCTTCTTCAGGTGGACAGAAGTATGATGTTCACCATAAATGTCCCAAAATATTTGTGGGGACAAGCAGTTCTTACAGCCACAT
>JAOWBN010004492.1:0-11245 GCA_028565015.1 Pinguicula moranensis | reverse complement strand
AGTAATCAGAAGACTGAGTTCAGAATCACAGATCAGGGTATCCTTTGGGCCCAGGGGCCCGCCGACTAATCCCCTCAAATGAAAACTTTTTTCTTTCGCATATCCAATATTCCAAGCGAAGCATAGAATCACGCGAGATACCTGCAAATACGCCATTATCGTTTCTAATTTATTTGATAAATGTCGGCCCAAATTTCTAACTTGAATAATTACATATCTAAACCCTTTCTTCACCACAAATCCTCAAGCCCACCCCACCCCCTAGTCATGACGAAAACCATTTGAATCCAGCTCTGTCCACTCAACATATCGCCGCCGCTGGCGTTTCTCACAGAGGAAGAAAGGGAGAAAGGTCGCTGACTCCTGCTCCTCCTCTGCAATCATGGGTATGCTTTTTGATACGCTCTTTCATAAGTCTGGACGCGGGAAAAGATGCTTGAACCTATTGGAAACGATAATGGCGTATTTGCAGGTATCTCGCGTGATTCTATGCAAAACAGGCGTGCCACTGGTGGAAAGGAAAGCATGGAGGAAGAAGCGAAAGTGAGTTTATATTTGTTTATGTTGGCTCTTTTAGCGGTTGAGTCTCATACTCAGTACTCTTGTTAACTTTGCTAAGTTTATTGGTTGGTTTATTCAGAGGTATCTGTAACTGGCTCGCGGTCTTTTGATCTTGATAAAGGAACCTTTTTTCGGTATTGCCATAGTTTTAATAGTCTTGTTTTACTTTGGGCTGTTCTTGCTCTGTTTTAATTCCGCTCGCGTTGATGTCCAATTTCGTTTTTCCTTAAACGCTAGCGCATTAGCTTGCTGGTGCCTGGTACATTCAACTTCCTTGACGTTGCATTTGGGCAAGGTGTTTGTCCTATATCTCCGTGAATACTCTCTTCACTGCTCTCTGTGGTCTAGGATAGCTATGCTATATGTACACTGATTGTCTCGATCCGTTTACGTGACTGTGTCTTGTATTTGCCTCGAATTCCTGATATGCCATGTGAGATCCTTCTCGAAAAATCTTGAGGGCACGAAATTATGAGTTAATGATTGATTATTTGAATTTTTTCTCTTACAAGGTATGAGCTTAACACCAAGCTGGACAGTACCCAGAAGATGGTGAGAAGAATTCGTGTGCGAGGTGGCGAGGTGGCAAGGTGGAGTGAGGGGCCTCGAGATTGAAAAGAGGAAATTATTCATGAGGTACCGTGACTCGGAAGACACGTATACTGGATGTTGTGTACAATGCTTCAAAGGATGAACTTGTCAGGACATAGACACTGGTCAAGATTGCAATTGTCCAGGTTGATGCTGCACCTTTTAAGCAGTGGTATCTAACTCGCTATGGTGTTGATATTGGTAAGAAGAAGAAGGCTCCTGCAAAGAAAGACGAAGCAGAGATAACACACCCTAATACCCTTTTTTTTTTATTATATTGGCTGTAGGAGTAACACTCTTGTGTGCCTTCAGCGGTGGTGACTATCTGGCTTTTTCACTGCTTTCAGCGAAGCTGATATTCAATGTTACTCATTTTTAGATTTAAAGGTTCCGATTACCTAGTCTGACCAAAACTTGACAGGAAGGAGAAGGCACGGCCCCAGAAACTGAGAAGAGCAATTATGTGCTAAGAAAGATAGAGAAATGGCAGGGTGGATCATAAAATTGATCCTCATGTGGAGGAACAGTTTTGTTCCGGCAGGTTGCTGGCTTTCCCTTTCCTCTCGCCCCGGCCAGTGTGGTAGAGCTGGTGGGTAAGCATGGATGTGATGCATGTCTTAGACGTCTTTAAACTGTCTCAAACATCTTGTGTGACTTGGTGACCTCCGCATTTGTACATATACATATTGGAAGGCAAGAAGCTTGAGTTCTATATGAAGAAAAAGAGAAAGGGTGCTGCTGCTGGTGGTGCTTGGTTCGCTCTTCTGGTTAAATGGTATATTCAAAATTCAGTTATAATTCTCACTTAGTTTTGGTTATCTTGCTGTCACTTTTCCCATGTTATCAATATATGTAAAAGTAATTCTTGTACAGGGGTCTGCAAACTATTGATCACAAGTAATTGTTGAATATATTGCTTGAATTTCTTGGAGACTAAAAAATAATTTACATTTTCCATTCCATAGGAAAAATGTGCAATAAAACTGTGTTCATTGAGATGGATATGGAACAATGTCAAATTCGTTCACCTTTTCCATTGAAAGTTACAATAGAGTACAGTATCCATAAGCTACAACTATAAAGAATGGGAATTTTTTAAACTACTTCTTCCCCCTGGCTCTACACATTAAATTGCATCGAACTGACAAAAATATGAATGAAGTCACATGTGACCTACCGCTATCCAGGCTTTTGTAATCGGATTATACTAGAGCAAAAACCCCGATAGCCTCATGCACACCATAGTAACAACAGGATCTACTCTCTGGTGCTGACAATGTTGCAGCATTCTCAGTTAAGTGGATCCATCTGCAAGTCAACTTTTAGCTCACTTGTTCTCCAATTAAATCAAGACCAATAACCAGAAAGGTGATGCCTTGAAAAAGGAGAAAATAAAAGTGAATCCCCTGAGCAGATAACAAGCTTCTCACTGATGCTGTCAGCAAAATAAAAGAAAGAGCAAGTTCCTTTCTGTAGACACGATTTCTTTTTTTCTTCCCTGTTTTCTTGGTCGTCTCTAGCTTGTTGAGAGCAACCAAGCCTGATTCTGATGAAGATTTGGTCACTTCATTCCCCCGCAGAGGTGTGGATCCATTTTCCATAATAGCGACGAGATCTGCTTCGGATGATCTTCCCAATTTCTTGGTGACAATCCATTCATATGAACTTCCAAGCTGAAAGAGCCCTGATATCATCGCATTAAATTTTGTCACGGACATGGTGTTCTCGAATAGAAGATAGGGTACGATAAATGGAAATGATTGCGGAGATGGAAGGATGTTCAATATGGAGACTAATCCAGGGATGTAACAAACAACCCAAGCAGGCAGCTTGGCCTCCGGCAGGAACATAGTCAAGGGAAGAATAATGCAGAACAGTGTGAAGGAATAGAAGGGTAAGATGAGTTTCCGGAGGAGGAAGAATAGAAAGATCAGGTTTGCTTTCTTGATCAAACTCACCTGAAATATTCAAGAGCATGAATCAAAATTAACCTCGCTAGAATATGATAAATGACAAAAATGATGAACTAGTGTGAGTAATTAGCGCTTCCCAAGTTCTTAATTTCACTGCACACATTTCTGACTCAATTTGTATGCACAACAATTCTAGATAACTTCAGAATTGTGCTATCAAAATATGATGCTAAAATGGACCTGACCAACCTTAGAATGAAGGATGTCAAATAAACACAAGCGGAATAACTGCATTGGTCCTGAATGCCAGCGGTGTTGTTGCTTTTTGTATGCCTCATAACACTCAGGCAGTTCGCACAGGCACTGCAGAAAGATCAAGTAGCCTAATTACCACAGCATAGAATAGAAAGATGGCTATTTCAAAATCGCAGAAACCTACCTTAACATCATTTAGATAAATGAATTTCCAACCACACAGGTGTGCGCGAACAGCAATATCCATGTCTTCAACAGTTGTTCTATCCAACCAACCGCCACAGTCCTCTAGGGCTTTGATTCTCCAAACACCAGCAGTTCCATTGAAACCAAAGAAGTTAATAAACCACCCATTCACCTGTTGCTCAACCTCAAAGTGAAAGGACAGATTTATGTTCTGTAACCGTGTCAGCAAATTCTCTTCCTTGTTGACAAAAGCCCATCTCGTTTGGACCAATGCAATGTCATCTTTTCCCTTCGAAAGAAGCAAGTACTTAGTAACCAAGCAATAGTATGTTCACATTTGTTAGGTTCTACATCCAGTTTTTAACTCATTTTACATGAGGTGACCATTATACCTTGAAGTAAGGTATAGTGTTCTTCAGAAAATCTGGTGCAGGCTGGAAGTCAGCATCAAAGATGGCTACGAACTCATAATCTTTCACATAATCACAACTCATAGCAGATTTAAGGTTCCCAGCTTTATAACCAGTGCGAATAAGGCGATGCCTATATATGATGTGAACACCTCTCTGTCGCCATTTCTGTACTTCTGCATTGATGAGGGACTGAACATCCGCATCATCAGAATCATCTAATACCTGGACAAGCATTCTCTCCCTAGGCCAATCCTGGATGCACACAGCTGCAATAGATTGCTTGTATACCTCCTTCTCATTGCACATGGGTATCTGCACCAGCACCATTGGATAATCCTCCACATTTACTCCCCCATCCTCAACATCATGCTCATAATCCATCTCCGCCACAGGTTTCAACCCACGAAGCTTAATATAAAAGCAACCAAGCACCAAAACCAAGCGATCCACCGACTGTATCAAGAACAACACTATGCAAGCATTCGTCAAGGTCTGCAGCAGCGGAGCCAAATAATTCGCCCTGATTATCAACCATTTTGCGTAAATGTACTTGACCCAGTCCTCCACCCCGGCTTCCAGAGTTGGAGGGCTAAAATGCCACCCCCTAAAGTATGCGACAAGCTCAACGAAGAGAAGGACGATACTCAACATCATGAAGAACTTAATGATCCTATAAAACTTAGATTCACGCCGCTGCTCCTCCGGGGCAGTGGAAATGCGACGGTTCGCCGTCCGTAAGACGGAAATGAAGCCATTGGTGAGGAAAGCTACCGTGTGTGCGATCTGATGCAGCTTGAGGAGGTAAATCCACGATAGCTGCCGGGCACTCCGGGAGCGGTCCTTAGCCGCCGCCGCCGCCGCCGGTCCAGCGGAAGGACTGTCGACGTCGGGATTTACGATTCCGGGACCTTGGTTGGGGGCGGCTAAGAAGTGGTCTTCCGCGTGTTCCTTTGCTCGCTGCTTGTTCCACCATTCTTGGAAATCGTGGTTTGTTGGCCGAGACATGTAGATACAGGTGGTGCGTGTATGTAGAGACGATGGTGGTGTGGATCTGTACGTGTTCTGTAACAATGACGGATCATGTTTCACGCACTGGTGCGTGTTTGTGTGTGTTTATTGGATCCGAGAAGGAGGGGGGCAAAGCCAAACAAAATAAAGCAGATAAATTGAAAATTGGGAGTGCGGCTTTTCTTACAGCTTTCACTTTCCACGTAGATCTTGGGAATTGATCCGACCCGCTTAATATTCGAATAATCATGACCCGAATTATTTAATTTATCAGATAATTTTGATTCATCATTAGACTAATTATTTAAATGCCTACGCCCAAACTTTGATTTTGATTTGATTCTACGTGCCCCCACAGGACTATTCAAATTTTTTATAATCACCCCATGAAAAATGAAAAATTGTACCAATGTCCAATATTGAACTAATGTTTGCGTAAATGTTCGGTAGATTATTTGAATAATATATTTAAATGCTTTCCCTAAACAAAGAATATTATTTTCAAATGTGAAAAAAAGATAATTGACCTAATTAGGAGAAAAAAAATCTATTTAATTAAAATTACTTGTTTTGATGATACGGAGACTCACTTCAAATGTAATGATATTAAAAATAATTTTGAACATAATTATTATAATATATATATTTTTATTTTCAGAAAGATAATAAAATTAATCTTCTGTAATTCTGTATTTTAGAGGCGCCTGGAAAGGTGCGTGAATAAAATATTATAGGTCATGTTTTGTGCAGTTTTCTTAAAATTATAATCTAATTATAATCATCTTTTTTTTAAAAATAATTTTTCATTTTTTTTAAAAAAAATTATTATTATTCAATTATAAGTATAAGAAAATCTACGCAAAACACGAACAAAAGAATATTCTTTTGTGTTTTATTTAAGATTCCGTACACTTTCGACAAATGAGTGTGCGCCGAATGCTGGAGCTTTTGAAGTGGGCCAGTGACTGGGAGAATGGCAGCGGATCACGTGGTCATCACAGGTGGGGAAAATGTTCACATGCTAATCATTCTTGGGCTCATTGGGCTTTTCCGTCATTAGTTGGCCGTTCTTCTTCCTGATGACTCTACTCTAGGTGAATTGGACAGTCTGGGCGGGCTTCATGGGAAGGGGCGCCCCCTTTCCCCCAAATTTTAATTTTGTCTATATAAGATATTATGGAATTTCAACATTTCCCAAATATGCAATTGAACTCTCTCAACAATTTCTTCTGACTGTGATTTGCTTCTAGTTGAAGAATGTCGTTTTTATTAGTTATTAAAAATTCCGCTCCCTCATGAAAAATTTGTTACGCCCTCTGGTAAATTACTACCCTTGTATTCCATTTTATATTGTTCCTTCCAATACTCATTCAAGTTCAGCAAGAAAACCACCGAGGTGGTGAAAATGGTGTGTACATGTAGTATGTGTTATAAAGGTCAAGTGTTGCAAATTTTGATATTTACTGATGAAAAAATAAACATTCCTGAAAATTCTTTTTTTTTTATAGTTAAATTTATTTCATTAAAATATAAAGTATAATGTACAAAAGTTGGTTACATAACCTCCTTCGATATATCGAGGCATCTGTAAATCAACTACGTTCTTCCAATAGAGGCACAATCTGATTCATTTGGCATTTCAGTGTCTAAAAACTACAGCATAATCTAGGAAGCCGCATCCAGTCAGTGAATGTCGCTCCCTTGCGCTGTAGATTTCTTGTTGTGATCCATTGTCAAACGCTTAGTTGAATCCAGTCTGTCAGAATAGGAACACTCGAGTCTGCATCAAATCGGAGTGCATTCCGTTCAATCCATAATGCCCATACACTGGCTTGCCATATTGCCTTCCAGATTTGTACACCGTCCCTTGTTGTGGCATGGCTCATGTGCTTATCTAAGTGATCAAGGATGTTTGATGAGTGGTCGTAGGAGATGCTGAGCCATTAATAGATCGAGGTCCATATCTCAATTGCATTTGAGCACTCTATAAACACATGTTGAGTTGTTTCTTCCAGGACTCCGCAACTGACACAACCTACTGTTATTTCCGGTAAGCTTAGACCTCTTCTTAGCATGTTGCATGTTGTTGGCACACGATCTTGCAGAAGTCGCTAGGTAAAGATTTGCATTCTCCTCGGAGGGAGTTTGCACCAGGCCTATGCATAAGGATGTCGTGTCTGATCAGCTGGTCTAATTTCTCTTTGCAGAGCTCCATATCCAGAAGAAACTGTATATCTTTTAAGTTCGTCCCCTTCCCAGATCCAGTAGTCATCTCCCACCTACACAAAAGCACAACCCATTAACAACTTTTTTAAGTCATCCAGTGAACTTACCTCACAGTTTCGCAGTTGTCTTTTGAAGTTGAAGATCCACTGTGTTGCTCCTTGATCTTGCGACATCATAGCGCTCAGTACTCGATGCTTTTGTGTGCTTAGTTTGTAAAGTGTTGGAAATCTTAGTGCCAAGCACCCTGCTCCTTCCCAATGGAACCGCCAGAAAAGAGTTTTATCCCCTCTTTGTCTTTCTAGCTTTACCCTGTTTTTGTACCAACTATCTTTAGACAGTTTCCATATGTCCATCCAATAGCTTGATGTTGAATCTGATATTGTGGTTAAAATCCAGTCACTCTAATGATCCGAGGGGTGCAAGTATTTGCTTCTAATAATTCCGCTTCACAAGCTATCCGATTCAACGCGCAATCTCCACAGCCATTTGGCCAACAAGGCAGTGTTCATGAACTCTGTTTTTCTGATTCCCAGTCCTCCATCCGATACCTTGCTGCATACATTTCTCCACTTAATCCAGTGGATCGGATGGCGAATAGATAAGTTGTTCTTCCACAAAAAGTTGCTAAGTATCTTGTCAATTTTCCGCAAGATCTGTTTTGGTGCCCTGTAAATTGAAAGATAATAAACAGGTAGAAAAGTTAGGATAGATTTTATAAGTGTGGTTCTGCCTTCCATAGACAGATATTTATTTTCCCAACTATCGACTCGTTTCTGGACTGTTTCTAACGCTGGTTTTCACATTCTAAGCGTCATTGGGTTGTCACCAACAGATATACCAAGGTAAATAAAAGGAATACTGGCCGCCTGAGAATGCAGTCTCTTTGCAAAGTTCTTCATTCTCTCAGGTTTGATATTTATTCCAAAGAGTTTGCTTTTGCTGAAGTTAATTGATAGTCCAGAGACGAGTTCAAATATCCTCAAGATTCCTTTCATAATACTGAGATCCTCCTGTATGCCTTCAGTGAATAAGAGCGTGTCATCTGCATACTGCAGATGAGAGAGTTAAACATCTCCAACTTGTATAGGCCTCAATCTGTGCAGCTCTGTCGCCTTGTTTATCAAGAGATTAAGTCCCTCAACAGCTATCAAGAAGAGAAACAGAGATAAAGGATCCCCTTGTCGTAGCCCTTTTTGAAGCTTAAACTCTCCGAAGCAACTGCCATTAATAAGGACTTTTGATCCCTTGTACATCAAAAGAGGTCCATTCTTTACGAACAAATTCCTCAAATCCGTTCACTTTTTCCCAACAATTAAGAGACCTAAAGACTTTAGGACCCCAATTAGTCTATTCTACTTTTAACAAGACAGGCCTGTGATCCGAAGTTATCCTATCCAAATCGATTTTATATAGCTCATTCCACTGATTCATCCATGCGTCTGACAATAGGAACCGATCAAGTCTACTGCAGCAAGCGCCCCCACGGGTTATGCAAGTAAAACAAGATTTCTGGAGGAGAAGATCAACCAGTCCATTATTGTCTATAAATTTGTTGAATTCTATCATTTCTGCCAAAGTTAGTGGAGCGTTGCTTCTTCTATCTTCAGAATTACGTATAGAGTAGAAATCACCTGCAAGTCACCACCTTTCCATAGGATCAACTGCTATTTTTGTACTAATCTTCATCCAGAGTTCTCTTTTTGGTCTCTGATTACATGAGGAATAAACATTTAAGACCTTGACAACAACAACATCTTGTCCCCATAATCCTTCAATGCATAAATAGCATGCATCAGACCATGCTCTCTTTAACACAAAGGACGTCCTCTGCCAAATATAAATCCAGCCTTCTGCACTACCGACTGCCTCATTATGTTTCCATTCAAATTCATCGTGTGGCCACATTTGTCTACAAATTCATCTGTTTACTACACGTAACTTGGATTCCTGAATCAATATCGTTTTTGCACAACTAGTTCTCACCAGTTCTCTTATTTCTGTCTGTTTCATTGGCAGTCCTAAGCCTCTGGTGTTGTATGTCACTATGCGCATGCTTACAGGATTTATTGAATCAGGTTTTCTGGATTGCTGTGTATAGAGCCGCTAGCCAACTATGCATCCCTTTCGTTCATCCCGTCTAAGCGACTGTAGAATTCCTCTCGAGAGGTATTGAGTGTAACCCCTAAATCAATTGCCAAATCAGCCACTTTTTGTAACTCTGTTTTTTGTGGGGCTGGTCCTGAGGATATAAGCATGTTCTTTGTTGGTTCTTTATATCATTCTGGTTTTTTCCTGGAATATTCTGCCAGAGATTTTGGAGACATTTGCAATAGCGGCATTATCTGAAAGGGATCGAAAACCTGCGAGTTCTGCGTGAGCGTCCCCCTGCTGATCTGATTTTGAGTAGAGCTTCCTTTCTTTGATCTGACAATTGTTTCTGTTGTCTACTTCCATCATTGGCAGGAGACCTAATTTTTCATGTTGGCTAAGTAGCAAAGCAGTAAAACGTCTGCGATAAACTGGGCTAGGTGGACTCCCCATAAAGTCCGAATAGCATATTGGCAGTTGCTGTGAACCTTCAAAAGGTGCTTCTACCTGTTTCTTGTTTTTTCCAAGATTTTTTGTGGTCGTAGCCTCTGCTACATTCACGTGGCTTGCTGCCTCTCGAGACCTGAACCCATTTTGTCTTTCCTTGGAAGCGTTGTTATTTTTAGAAACTAAAATTGGAAGACTACTGTCGCATGATTGTTCTGGTGAAAGAACAGTAGTCAGCTTTGTATCGAGAAGAGTGTCTTCCAATGGCTCTATTCTAAGAGATTGATTAACCGGATTTTGATTGTTCCGACGATCCTCCAGGCGATCCCTCGGTTGCTGATTCTGAACAGCAGCTTGTGAACAATTAACCTCCGGGCGATCTTCTTGAATAGTGATTCTGACAGAGTATCTACGTCCGCTGACTTGTGCAATTTGATTGTGGTTGCGAGAGCCAGCCATTCTGATTCTAGCAGCGTTGAAGTATGCTTTCTCTGCCAAGCACTATTGGAGTTGATCTTAGGATTTCCCCAGATTTTAGAATCCCTTTCCTCGGTTACATGTATGCAAAACTTGCTAGAATTTGTATCGATTTCAATTGACTAGTGTATGTTCATGTTGTCTGTTGTGAGTATTTGCATTCTTCCATACTGCAATCCATATTGATTAAGTGTCTTCTAATCAACAGCTAGTAGAGAGCCAAAATGAGATGCAATTTCTGCAATGAAGCCCTCATAACAACAATGGAGAGGAGTCCCACACACCTAAATCCAAGTTGCTCGAGCTAATCTGCCGTTGACGAGCCTCCATGGGCATACTGAGTGTAAGCACAGACGAGCAACCGTATTAGCATCATTAAGAAGCTTGTATTGATCTTCCTCTGTTGTCAGCTTGATGAGGATTTCACCTCCTTCTAATCTGATTGCTTCACCATTGTCATATCCTAAGGAATTTAGTATAGTTTTTAGACTCATAAGGTTCAGAAGAGGTCCAGGCGTGCCAATGAGACATCTGCGCAGCCATCTTGAGGCCTCCGGATTGGGAGTAAACTTGATGGTCAAAGGCTTTTGCTGCTCAGTACGATCAATTGTTGATCCAGTCTCTGCCTCAATGTGTGATGTTGTCCTAGTTTGTTTTTCAGTAGAAGTATTGGAGTATTGTCTGAACTTGACAGTGCTTCATGGACCCGGAGTTTGTAAGAGTCAATCCATATGCCATTCAGCCTTGTCAACAATAGGGGATCTTTGCAAATCTCACAAAGCCGAATCTAAAACCAGAGACATGTATTTTCTTTGGCAGGTGAACGCCCTTGACCAGTCCAAAACTGGAGAAAGCTTGCCATATCTCCAGTTTCTGCCATGAGGGTGGAAAATTTGTGAAGTGATAGGAGATAGACTCCGCTCTGATCCTTCTAATGTGTGCTGGGATAGTTCGCTTTGGCGGCTAATTATTTTCCCCCACGAGCAAGGGATTTGTTATATCGACTACCCACTTTGATCCATTCCTCTTCAGTTTTTTTTATCCAAATCCATTCCTCTTCAGTTATAGGAGCTTTGGATG
>JAOWBN010004471.1:0-11246 GCA_028565015.1 Pinguicula moranensis | reverse complement strand
CACTGCCCATCATCATATTATTGGTTGCTCTACATCTCATGAAGTGTTGACTACTCTCCACGGTGCCTACGACCAGTCCTCCAAACCGAAGGAACACCATCCCCATCATGAATTAGTCTGCAGAGCGGCACCAGATCCGTGAAGGAATTTGCTACAGATTATAAGCAATTGTGCGATCAATGCTTGCCATTGGAAGGCCCGTTGACACCTTGGATCAGGTCCACTGGTTTCTTCAAGGTCTTGGCCCTGATTTCCACTCCTTCAGCACCATGGAGCTTACTCGCTCCCCACTCTTGTCGCTTGCAAATCTTATGGATGCGGCCGACAATCACGCTCTCCTATTTCTTCTACACACCGCAAATTTGCTGCCACCATCACCTTTCAGGCTGCTGCCCAGCCGTTCCCTTCTCGTCGTACTCAGTACCTTGCCCCTCATAGCTGCCGCCCTTATCACTGCAACAAACTATTCCAGCGCCTCCCTCTATTCTTTGGGGCAGCGATTCCTCCAGCTATCGTGGCCGTGGTGACTAAGGTCATGGTCGGGGACGGGTGTTTTGTCAGCTATGCGAGAAGCCTGGGCATACGGCGGACAGATGTTACCAGCTCCACCGATTCACGGCCATGGCTCCTCCTCCTCCGCGGCTGCTGTCACCTCCTGTTGCAGATTCCGACGTGGCTGCGCAAGCCAATCTCTCTTCCCTACATTTTTCGATGATGAACAGATTGACCGATTTTGGGGGATTTCGGAATGTGCCCTTACCCATCACTTACAGCGGCACTGGACCTTTCTTAGCTAGGCCTTATGGCAGTGGTCCGTCTTCAACTGGGCCAAATGGCCGTGGGCAATTTTTTGGCCCTAATCAGCATTAAGTTGGTCCTTTTAATTGGCAGCCACCAGCCCACTACGAAGTCCCGGGTTCGATAACCTGGTAGAGCAAAGTTCTACAAGAAATTGTAAAGGGTGTGCGTTACCTATCCAAAAATAATTAAACATGTAAGCGCATAGTATCAACAATGAAAATCTCATCGAGAAGTTTACTAGTTTGACAAATTCAGTTTCCCAAGCCAGTATTGTATGGCAGATTCGATGTTCTGGAGTCAATTACTCCAGGAATGAGTTAGACCGATAGCCTAAGTAGGAAAGTTGTGACTTGGGATTTGGGCACTAAACGTTGAGATATCCCAATTACTTGCTCATAACAGGATCAACTCAAGTCTAATATAAGCGATCACAAGGGAGCAAAGGTTCGAATTCTCTTATTTGTCAATAGAAAAACTCAAGTCCACGAGAAAGGTGCTCACTGACAAAGGATGGAAACTCTATCAAATTTCAGGTTACCTATATATCTTCTTTCCACAATTATCTTGACTGAACCGCACCTCGTGTGGCAGAATACATCAAATAAACAACGTTATTACTATAAAAATGTGAAAATTGTTTGTTTTTGTACATGGTGGTTAAATATTTCCAAAGTTCTCAATAAAACAATGAATAGTAATGACAAATATTCAGTACTTAAGAGGAGAGACTCATCTGCAACTGAGACACATATCTACAAGAATAAGGCTCGTGTTTTGGGTTAATATCATCATAATCGGCAATTGGCATGAAAAGTAGGTCCCAATATTACATGCCTCAACTTTTTTGCTTCGATAATTTTTGTTGGATCCGGATTGAAGTACACATCCATAGGACCTTTTGTTCTAGGCCTTTTAAATTGAGGCCTTTTAAATTGAAATGGCTACTCGTTCCTTTTTTTTGTCAATAGAGAGGCATCTTCCAACTCCTCTTCCTCTCCTTCCCCAAAGTATTAACTCTCAAAATCTGTCATCGTTCTCTTTTTTTCTACATAAAATCCATAACTTCATCCTGCACATTTATTGGGTATTTAAGACATTTTGTTACATTTCTAAAGTCACCTTATCGCAGAAGTTATACTTAAAGTCATATCTATTTTTTTGGATCGACTAATGTGTCATATTTTCTCGGGTCTTGCGCCATCTATCCAAAAAAACAAATTCATGTAATAAAATAAATTCATGTAATAGAGCATACAAATTGCAAATTCATATAATGCCTCATGTAAGAAAAGTTGTAAAAAAAAATAGATTCATGTATTATACGGAATGCCTCATGTAGGAAAAGTTGTAATAAAAAAAATAGATTAATAACTAGTATTGGAATGTGAAACAAAAGACAAAAATGTGAAACAAAAATATGAAACTAACTACAGAGAAGACAGCAACAACTTATGGGGTCAAATTATGCATTCTAAATACAGACCACGCAGCCAAGAAACATTAGGGGTGAGCAAAATTACCGACGGTAAATGGTATTACCGTTTATCGATGATAACCGTTATCGTATTACCATAAATTATCGGTATTTTGATAATACGGAATAGTAACGGTTTTAATATTGAGTTACCGTTAAAAAATGGTACGCTAACGATTTTTACCATTATCAAAATGGTAAAAACCGTTTACCGTTTTTTGTTTTAAAAAAATGTTATTAACCAAAAATTTCTTATTCAATTATTCTTTCGGATAAAATAATGAAAAAATATTGAAAAAATTTCATTATTGTCTTTAATGTCTTTCTCTTAGGGACTATAGTTCATTGTTCATTGAACAGAAATTGCATACTAATTTGAACTTGTTTATGTTGTTCATTGTTTGATACTTAATGTGGTAATGTTGAATTGTTAATAATTATTTAAATTTATTTATGGTGTTTATTGTTTGATTATGTTTTATCATATTTGTACGAACTACGATGTTACAGGTTTTTTAAAATTAATTATAAATTAAATTATAAATGTTATATTGTCAATTTTTTAAACAAAAGAATAATGCCATAAAATTTAAATAATCTTTAATGCTCTTTGAGCGAATAAGAAAAAATGTGTATAAATTGTTATAATAATTCATATTTAAAATATTTAAAAAATAGCAGAAAGTAAAATAAAATAATGACGGTAACGGTAAAATATCGTTATCGCACCGTTTACCGCAATACCGTAACAATATGATTTTCCGGTATTCCGGTACGGTAACGGTAATAAAAAACCATTACCGTTAAAAAATGGTACGGTAACGGTAATGGCCATTACCGTTATCGTTCACCGTTTGGTCACCCCTAAGAAACATGGAGTTGGGACACATTGACATACGGCCAAAGAGACCTAGCCTGGTGGACTGAAATATGCCGGATCAACAGTCAATACAACTGGTTCCAGGACCACATTGAAATAATCATAGGCAACGGATGCACAATCCAATTCTGGACAGATAAATGGTTAGGGAATACCTGCCTTGCTGAGGAATTTGAAAGACTCTTCCGCGCTGCAGAGAACAAGCAAGCTACAATTGCGGGCAAAGGAGTACTGCTGAATTCCCGGCTCTTCAGTTGATCAAATCGTCTAATTCTGTGTTGATACAAACTAAAGAATCACCTGAGTTCCTCAAAGCTGATCAGGTGAATCTGGAGTTGCAAGGAGAAGTAAGGATAGATGAAGATGAATCTGAGAAAGGGGGGATTGTCCCTGAATGCTATAGGTGGTTATACCAGCCTAGATACTTATAGAGTCAAATGATTACATAAGAATGAGCCTATCCACATATTTGTCGATGGAGGTAGCTTGCACTATTTTATTGATCAGAAATTTGTTGATAGGATGAAGTGTGAAGTAGAGTATGTTAACCCAATGAGAGTAGAAGTGGTTGATGGCTTGAGGAATGTCGGTGAGGTTGGTTGTAAGGATTTTAAATGGACTATGAAGGGGATTGAGTATGTCTGGAGTCCCACAACATTTCCTCTCAGCAGTTTTGATCTTATATTTGGAGGAGATTGGTTGAGAAAACACGAGCCTATCCTATACAACTATGAAGATATGACTATGACACTCGATATGAAGGGGTCTGATATCAAAGCCCACAAGGGCTCTGATTCGTTGAAATTTTCAATTGCTAAGAAAATTTCAAAGTTGATTAGCTGTGGAAGGCAATGGCCATTAGGCAAGTGTGTTATACGGAAGGAGGTGAAGGTTTAATGAAGGCAGAATTATTCAGTTTAGAATCTGGTCTACTGGACAGTTTCACATTGGGGCAACATTCTAAAGGCAAAGCAATAATAACAGAGGAGAAAGTCCATGATGTAGATAAAGAATTCCAGACTCAGATTCACAAACTACTAAGTGAATTTACTGATATTTTTAAGGAGCCGCAGAATTACCACCTATCAGAGTGGTGGAGCACCATATCACACTTATTCCCGGAGCTTCTACCAAGAAGCAGGCACCCTACCGAACTCTCCACTATCAAAAGGATGAGAAAGAAAAAATAGTAACAAGGTTATTTGCAGCTGGTTTAATTCAGAGGAACCAAAGCCATTTTGCTTCAACAGTTATTTTAGTGAAGAAAAAGATGGAGGATGGCGTATGTGCATGGACTACCGTTACCTTAACAGTTTAACTATTAAGAACAAGTTTCTTATACCAATAATTGATGAGTTATTGGATGAGTTACACGGCGCCAGGTGCTTCAGGAAGATGGATCTCAAGTCAGGGTATTTTCATATTCATATAGAGGAAAAAGATGTGTATTTGAATAGTTTTGTCACTCAGCACGGGCAATTTGAATTCTTAGTAATGCCCTTTGGCTTATGCAATGCTCAATGCGACTTTTCAGAGCTTAATGAACCAGATATTTGTTGAATACCTTCGAAAGTTTGTTCTAGTTTTCTTTGATGATATATTGGGCTATAGTTGTAGCCAGGAGGAGCACTTGGAGCATTTGCGAGCAGTATTGTCTACCATGAGACAGCACAAACTCTATGATAAGGAGTCCAAGTGTGTATTTGGTCACAAAGCCATTGATTATCTAGGTCATACCATAACTCAAGGAGGGGTGTCCACGAATTTGATTCAGGTTATGGTAAGTTGGCTTAAGCCTAACAACCAGAAATCTTTAAAGGGATTCCTTGGCCTTACAAGCTATTACAGGAAGTTCATAAAAGATTATGGCACAATCAATCGTCCACTTACACAACTATTAAAAAGGGATGCTAATGTTTGGAATGAGGAGACTGAAATGGCATTTGAGAAGTTGAAGGCAGACATGGTTAATATACTTGTATTGACTCTCCCTGATTTTTCACAGAAATTTGTTATTGATACGGATGCCAGTGATAAAGGAATAGGGGCAATGCTAGCCCAAAATGGAAGACCAATAGCATATTATAGTAGAGCACCTGTGAGAAGGAGTTGTTGGCTGTGGGTTTGGTAGTAAAGAAATTGAGTGGATATCTCCAAGTTGCATCCTTTGTGATCAGAACTGATCAGCAAGCTTTGAAACACCTTCTGGAGCAAAGACTGAACACAATGCCCCAACAGAAAATGATAGCGAAGTTGTTGGGGTATGACTATTCAATACAATATAAAAGAGGGGTTGATAACAAGGTGGCTGATGCATTATCTAGATACAATCAGGAGGCGAACTCTACTTGTTATGGACTGTCAGTTTGCAAGGCTGATTGGATTAAGGAAATACTAGAAAGTTATGTGCATGATTCTCACTTCAGTGAGATTATACAACTCAAAGCTTCTAGTTCATCAGCCTACCCGGAGTATCAATTTCAGTCTAGAATTCTAAGGAAGAAGGGGAAAATCTGTGTAGGAAGTGGAACTCTCATATCTAAGCTCATAGTTGTCTTCCATGACGCTCCTATGAGGGATTGAGGGGACATTCCGGTATACAAGCTACACTTAACACGTTAAGGTTATATTTTCTATGGCCAGGAATGAAGAAGAAAGTGAAGGATTGGGTGAATAGCTGTGAGGTTTGCATAGGCAGTAAACCTAACCCCTCAGTTTATGTTGGGCTCTTACAGCCCCTGGATACACCTCCTCTGCCGTGGTCCAGTATCAACCTATACTTTATTGAAGGCTTGCTTAAATCTAATGGTAATAATGTAATCCTAGTGGTGGTGGACAGGTTTACAAAGTATGCGCATTTTATAGCTATTTCCCATCCCTACGGAGCTGAGACAACATCTACAAGCTTCATTAATTACCTGTTGAAATTGTTTTTGATAGAGATAAGGTCTTTACAAGCAACCTATAGACTGAACTTATTAAGCTTTCTGGAGTCAAGCTATCCATGAGGTTTGCATACCATCCTCAAACGGATGGGCAAACTGAACGTGTAAACAACTTTTATTAAGTTAATTGAAGTGAAAACAACTTTTATTAAGTTAAACCCTTTAATTAATATTGTGATGTCTTGTTTTGTGTTATTTGGCATTGTCATGTCTTGGGTAAGTAGTAAGCGTGGATAACTTAGGTTAACGCTAGTTGGTCGACTATTAATAGCTAAGTTGTACGGAACATGAAAGATTATGGAATAGTATTATGTGAAATCTTCTTTCTTTCTTTCTTTCTTTCTTTCTTTCTTTCTCTCTCTCTTCTTCCCTCGAACACATTTTGTATCTTCCCCAACCGTGTCTATTTCTTCCCAGGAGGATACAATCTATAACAGACCCATGCTTGCTTCCGCTTCATCCTCTAACAGTCAACAAGATTCATCAACGGACTGCTAATTAAAAAATACATGGACAATTACGATCAGACGGCTATAGTAGAGAGTCATTGAGCATATAAAACCATCATTAAAGCAATCCATACCACTGCAAAATCCCTATCTCTATCATTGTTGGCCAAAATGGATATCAGTTGATTGGAGCCATGGCCGCTAATCGCAGACTCTTACATTCAAAGGAAATTCATATTTAAGTAAACAAATCCGATGGCAACATGTTCTGGAAAATGCTTAAAGTAGTTGACGAGAACCGGATTGCCGAGATTCCCATTCAGCACGAGGTAAACAAGTAGCTCCTCCTCCTCCGGCAAAAAATAGTGTCCAAACCCTCGTACAGCTGCTGCTGGATATAGGGGCCATACATATGTCCACTCTGATTGACGTACATCCATTTGGTCACAAACGGAGACCATGAATACCCAACATTCAATGTTGATGTCGGCGTCGATTGCACCGACATCGCAATTTTGGGAGACTTGAGGATCATTGCAAGTCAAGTCACTGGCCATCATGGCAAAAATCGACGTGTGTCCTGTTGCTAGCGAGATCATTATGATGTGGTTTCTGTTTCAACCCTAGGATGGGTTAAATTAAACTGTCTGATTAAGACAACGTCAGCGGGAGCCGCACCGAATTTATACATTGCAGAAATATTTTTCTTTTTTTGCGCTTGCGGCTTTCAGAAAGCAAATAAAAAATTCTAGTGAATTGAAAAAACAGATTATTCTAAACGATTTAAGAAAATAGAAAAATAATCTTTTACTGATAATATATAAATATTTGATAAAAATAATTAACATATACTATTTTAACTCACGAGCCATAAAAAAATTAACCAACTATAAAAAAAAATCACATTCAAAATTTTTTTACAATTTTTGCAGGTGGGCCTTAACTATGAGTCGATTCCATTTTAAAAATTGATCAATTTCTCCTAAATAGAGATGGTCAAATGTAGTGGTCGACATAGCGGGCTGATGGTTTTGAAAAGCCAAACCGCATCGGACATTTACAGAAAATGTGTGGTGCAGGTCTAACCCATTTTTGCAAACGGGTTCGTCTGGCACATCACGAAAATGGGCGACTGTCGGGCAAGTTATATTACTTGTAGAACCTTATATTGGTTCGGAACATATGCAAACCCAACAGATTCAAGGAATTTAACAACAAAATCAACCTTTGGATCAAAAATCAAGAAAACCCCTAATTTTTAGAAGCAAAATCGAAAACTCTAACAAAATCTAATAAAGTATCGAATGTTTACCTTTTCCAAAGAGGTGCCGGATGACAAACACTAAGGTACCGAGATGAAGAGGAAAATTTTTGAACGGCAATGGATGAATTTGTCGTAGTTTGAGGAGACAATGATGACGGCCATGGATTGGGAGTGACTTTCATTGAAGGAGCGGACCGAAGAGAGAGAAAAGTTGCTTTAAAGAAAACAATGAATTTGAAAAGGAATTCCCGATCTCATCCCAAATCGTAAAGTAGAGTTGAAAAGTCATGACACGAGTCTCAAGATTTGAAAAATCATGTCTCAGTTATCACACTTGAATTTGAATCAAATATGCAAGCCAAGTGGTCTAATTTTTTCGATTTTTAAGTACGAAATTGGGCTGGCAGATCAGGCCCGTTTCAGAATTTTTCGCGGGCAAACGGGCATGCCAATCCGGCAAGGTACATGGAGTTTGGCATGGCCCAATACAACCCAGTTGTCCTATCATGCACCACTGACAACCTAATTTTTAAATTATATATAATATTAAAAAATCAAAAAAATATAATCATGTTGGACCAACATGTGTAAATATATGGCCCAGCACGATTGAGAGACTCTTTTTGGCCTGGTCATAGACTTATCTCTACTTGTACAGCGGCGGTATAATTGAGGCAAGGGCGGGCCTATACGTAGGCAGGCCCAAGATTAATTTTGAACTTAGCCTATGTATAGGCCCGCCAAGACTAACCAAGCATCACTATCTAATTTTTCGTTAAATTTTGAAGTGCGACTTTATTTAGAAGCGTTTTTAGCTAGACAACTGATCCAGGACGAAATCAAAGGCAGACCAGACATTAATTCAGGAGCACTCAACGCAGGATATTTTGTGTCGATCGGAGATGGGAGTGACAGAGGATCTGCAGTGGACCGCCGCAAGACTAATGGGCGTGGGCAAATTCGCCATCGACTCTGCCGTGGCTGAGACTCTTAAAGGTCTCGATTCCCTCCCTGGTTGTTAAATCTGTTTTAGATGAACATATTCATGAACCACCAAAATTTTCTACTTTTGAAAAAGCTTCATAATTTCACTGTATCTTAGCTTTGATCGAGTGAAGAAAACGCAGAAGCGAATTCAAATTTTTGATTGGCTTGTTCATCTTATTACTAGTTGATAATTATCTTCTTCTTTTTCAACGTTGCGCACACAAAATTCACAAGGGATTCATTGTTTTTCTTGACGCAAAAGTGATTTTTTAATCTGTTCTTGAGAAATGTTAATGGAGAATTAAGCAATGAAATTTGCTTGCACACCTAAATTTTGAGATTAGAAATTGTATATAGATTTACAAGTAATGAAACTATTTCAAAAGCTCGAAGTGCATTTGCCTTAGATTATTTTGTTATTCCCGATCATTGTGGATGTGTACTCGTTTTGTCTACATAATTGACAATTATTTTAGTTTTGTGCAAATAATGGAGTAGAGCAAAATGGCTTTATTAAATTTCAGTACTTCTATTTAGTAAAGTTGTTGGAACTCAATATATCAAATAGTGCAATGCATATTGGGTCGCAACGGAAACAGCCTCTTCGTATAATTACAATGGTAAGGCCGTGTACATCTGACCTCCTAGACCCCAACTTAGTTGAAAATATACTGAGTACGATGTGTTGTTGTATTGTGTTGTTTTTTCTGCACATGCAAGCAGTGAGCAATTGCATTCATTTTTTAAGGGAAAGCTGAATGGACACAACGCTTTCTGGACAGCCCGCTGGAAGTAAGAAGCAAAATTATGCCCTAGTGGAAGAGACGCAGGCAAAGCTGGAGAGAATGCGGGAACACTTGGATAGCATACATCAGCCACGTGAGATCAGATCAGAAGAACAAATGCATCTAAAACAGTGTTTGAATGAGCCACACAAGTGTTCAACCCCTGAGTTAATTTAGCCCTTCAATTGAGGTTAGAGGTTCAATATGTTGAAGGTTCCGTTGGTGAAAATCCAATAATGCATGTAATAAAAAAGAACAAACCAAATCAAACCAAACATACCCAGTATATCCCGCCCGTAGGCAGGGTTTGGGGAGGGTGAGATGTACACAGTCATGCCTCTATCCCACAAGAGATAAAGAGACTGTTTCCGTAGAGACCCCCGGCTCGAAAGATCGTAGAAGGCAAGAGAAGAGGAAAAGAAGATACAAATCGAAAAAAGAATGAAAAAGAAATAAGGAATAAAAGTAAATAGTAAATACATGACAGAAATATGTACGGCTAAAGTAACTAACTACAACACAAGAGGACACATAGATCAATACATGTGGCGACATCGCCTTCCTAGTCTATCGTACCTACCACAACTCTCCCACGATCAGGTATGTACCTATATATCTCTAACTGTAATCTGTCGTTTCCAACTCGTCCTATCAAAGGTCATGTCCTCAGAGAGGTTCAGTCCTGCCAAGTCTAATCGAATTTGCTCCTCCCACGTCCTCTTAGGTCTCCCTCGCCCACGCCTTCTTTCAACTTGAAGCCCTTCAACTCTCCTAACGAGCTCATTGACACGTTTTCTTTGTACATGTCCAAACCATCGTAAACGTCACTCCCTCAATTTATCACCGATAGATGTGATCCCTAGTTTATTCCTAAAAACTGCATTCGGGATTTTATTTAGCCGTGTGTAACCACACATCCATCTCAGCATTCTCAGGCGAAACAAGTAGGTAAAAATGGTTAAATAATTATTGAAGTGTTTGCCAAGGGTGTTAAAAAAAATATACAAAACAGTGTTTTATTAGATAATTTAGAAGTATTTACCAAGTGGTGTTTAATTTTTTTTCTTTTCAAAATAGTGTTTCTAAACTCCTAACTTAGTTGGGTCTTTCTGTTTGTTCAGATAGAGACGCCTGTTGTCTAATGTAGGATTGTATACTGGACAAGGAGGTGGTGGAATTTTCACTGCCGCCACCAAGTTATAGCGATTGCTGTGATGGTGGGTGATAGAAAATTCACTACTACTACCTTCGTTTATTAAAAAAAAAAAAATTCTTTTGTAATTTTTTTTAGAGATAACGGTTGTAGCGGTGGTACAGTGATGACGGTAATGAGATAATGGATGGTAGTAGCGGAATCGCCACCCTATCCGTTACTGTAATGGTGGCGATAGTAGACAACGACTGCTCACGTTATTAGACAACCCTAAAATTAACATCGTTTGTACATGTCTTACCAACAAAAAATTATTTACATCCGAAGAGACATTTGATCGGGTGCAATAACCATTCTCCTATGGAGAACATGAACATTTGTTAAAAGTTTTCAACCTCCTCGATATTGGTACCTGATCCTGCATAAAATATCACTAGTATATTGCCCGTGCCCTCAGGGCACGGGATCAAATCTTTCCCAGAAATCCATTCGGGAATCAAAATATTCT
>JAOWBN010004460.1:0-11246 GCA_028565015.1 Pinguicula moranensis | reverse complement strand
CACAAGTTGTCTTCAGGCGAAAGCACAACAAACTCGTCCCTTTTAGATCGTGTGTTTGAATCATCGAATTGGTGTGGTTTTTGTCACAAGTTCGACAAAGATTCATATCAGATACAGCCTCACACCCAACAAGATACAAAAGCTAACCAAGATGACCAGCATGCTTAATGAGTGGTCTATACCGGCGTAGCATGCCAGACACTTGCGCCACGAAGCTATTAATGTTGGCAAAGTTGTTATGCATGTTTCTCCCCAAACACACAGCACTCCATACCTCGAAATCCTATTCCAACCCTTCAACGACTTGGTCCCAAGAGTTGCCCAAATCTGAGACACACAAATACTCTGCCAAAGAAAAAATATCAGGGAGGTTTGAACACCAAGACTATCTTCATCACTAATTTTTCTTGGGACGACGGGAAGGAACAGCTACAGAACCTGCTAAAAAAGCAAGGGAAGCTAAAAGATGTCTCTATGGCAAGGAAGATTGGTGTGAATGGACTTCCTTTCGGTTTCATTTCCTTTGATGAAGATGAAGACATGGATACACTCCTCCTCCAGCGCAATAATGTTTGGATAGGTTCCTTTAGATTGCAGGCAAATCGTTCTAGAATTCCTAAGACACCTAAAGTGCAAGAGCTAGTACAGGAGGCCAAGAGAAAAGTGCAGGAATGAGGGTAAAAAGGGGTGCAGATCCTGCAAAGGTTACCTTGTAATACATTTGGTCAACATAAAAGGGGGCGTCTACAAGATCTGTTGTACCATCAACAGTACTACAAAAAAATCCTAATGAGGTGGGGCACACTTTGAACTTCACAACTGTAGCAGGGGAGAGTGCTTGGCTTAGAGAAGAAGAGTTGGAACATTGTGTAACCCACTGGGGTGGAGGGATTTGCAGGTTGCACTCAAAATGGCTGACTATTTAAATCTGGTTGTAAGTCCTATGGGTGTTGGTAGAGTCTTGTTGTGGGAGGAAGAACCATTGGACTTACAAAACCTGTTAAAACATTATGGAATTTGACTCACAAACTGGTTGTCTGATATCTTAGTGTGGTCTGCTGATCAATGTATGAGAACGCGTCCAGCATGGGTTAAAATTTATGGTCTGCCTATACAGGCATGGTCACCTGACACTCTAAAGGCCATTGGTTCTATATTGGGGAAATTTATACAGACTGATATAGCCACAAGCAAGAAAAACTATCTGGAAGCAGCACAGATACTCTTTGAGGTGGATATCGACTTGAACATTACCCAAAAGCTAATGGTCAAAGTGGATGATAGCTACCACTCTTTTTACATTGTGGAGGTAAAGGATCTGAGAAGGATATGGAGGAAACATCAGACATAGCAAACTCTGCCTCAGATACTGGATCTAAAAACTATAGCCAAAAAAGTGATAAAACTGCAACCAAGACCATTGGTGCTGCTGATGGGAATGTGTATTTATCACCTAAGACTACTGTTATGGAAGCTGGAAGGAAAAACACCTTAGCAAATACCTTACCAGCCCCTGAGACAACCGTTCCAACACCTACAAGAGATCACATGAAGGACTACCCGGGGAATGATTGGAAGCCTACCAGACTAGCCCGGTTGCCCTAAAGTAGATTAGTACAAAAAGGAGAGGATGAACGAAATGAGGAGCAGGTTCCCGAAACTCAGATGACACAAATATGTAACTTAAGATCACTTGACTCTCAAAATGATCTGATTATGGATCAAGCACAAGTGGAACCTTGTACACAAGAGTATAAAGAAGAGGCACCTCTCTGCATGATCTCCCCATAGGGAAATATAAATGAAAATATGGCCGATAAAATGGAGTGTTTTTTTTGTTAATGCTCACCCCCCTCCTGCCAATTCTCCCGCCCATGCCGATTCTCCCCCTCCCTGCATGAATAGTAACTCTGCTGGACTACACTCTTCTTCAATGCCCACCTCTAGTCCTCTTGTTACCATATACTAGGACTCGAACACCCTCTCTTCCCCTTCTCCCAGATGATGCATCACGCGCCCGGGGAGCGACCCATCCGCCTCAATCTGCCCCCATCCCCCCTTCCTTCAACCATCCTTTAAATCCCCAGTGAAGTATGAAGTTGCTGCAGGGGAGTCCAGTTTCACCACCTAACCCCCCTCCCCTTTCTCTTCTCCCTCTAATTCAATGCCATGTGGACTCGTCCGGCTCACCAAATGAAGAAGCTAAGAAGAGCAGAAATTAAGGCGGAGAAATTGACGAAGCTACAGATAAGTAGTCCTGTCTCAAAATCCTAAATCAGTTCATGAGAGATTTGGGCCAAGAATCATCACTGAGAAGTCCATTAAACTTGTTGAAACCAAGAGGCTAACATACTTTATCACAAACTTTCCAGAGCAATGCTCTTCTGACTAGCTGTTGAAGATTCTGAACAGACAGGGAATTGTGCAAAACTTAAAAATAGCTCGAAAATTAAGCTAGCAAGGCCTCCCTTTTGGTTTCATTGATTTTGTATATACTAAGAATGTGGAATCAACACTTATCAAGTTAAACAACGTGTGGATAGGTTCATATTGCTTACAAGCTAATGTTGCTCGATATCCTAAAGTCTCTGAGAAAAGGTATGTTCAACTGTCTTACATACCTATGAAATCTAAGCTTGAATCAATCCCACAGGTTGTTGCATCAAAGGGTATCACGGCAGAAGCATCAGCTAGTAAGGGTCATTGCCTTATTATGGATGCCTCAACTTCCAATGGGCCTGTAAAAGCCAAGATGGATAATGGTCTGCCATCACCTTCGAATACTGAAGAAGTCCACCCCTTGATCATCTCTGCTGGTAATGAACCCTGCTGGCTGAAAACTAGTTATGTGGGTATTTTACATAAAGGTACAAACTGGAAAGATTTTTAGCTGGAGCTAAAATATGTAGGCTATCTAAATGTTATAGTCAGCCCTCTAGAATCGTCAAAGATACTAGTATGGAAAGAAGAAGAAAAGAATCTGCATAATTTGTTAAAAACAAAATGACAGTATGTGGTTATTGAACTGGTTAGATGACATTTACCCTTGGGTTGATGAGGCTATTCGAGTTCCTAATGCACGGTGGATTAAGATCTATGGTCTTCCACTCAGATACTGGACTAAATCTATTATGGAGCAAATTGGAGCAGCATTAGGAACTGTAATCAAGATTGATGACTGCTCCATTCAGCATAGATATTTGGAAACCGTGCAAATGCTCCTCCAGACTTATCTGAATCATGTTATAAAGCCTCTACTAAACATTGTCATACAAGGCAAACCACTAACTCTTTCAGTGCGAGAAATAGGCACTGAGAAATTTGAGATGAACTCATGACTCTATAATACGACCTCACGTAACTCTGAGGATAGTTCTAGCATGGGTAGTAGTCATAACTCTGATTCTTATTCGTTTGATCTCTATGTCTCCCAGCCTGCAGTTGAAAGGACATCTATTTTGGCGCCAAATATTAATGAATATGATACACAAGTTAAAGACACACAACAGACATTAAGTGTCCCATCTAACTACATAAAGGAAGGTGGACAATGGTCCCCTATCAGACGGAATTGGTGGCCTAATGTTGCTGGACATCATGGTGACTCAGACTCCCATGTCACTGCTGAGGAAACCATTCAAGAGACTCCTGTTTTAATAAATGAACAATCTAAACCATACCAGCCAGTGGAGCAAAACGTTCCCCAAGTCCAAAGCCAGAAAGTATGTTTATTGAAAGAGCATACTGATGTAGATAAAGACAAAACAATCAACTTAGAGGAGGGAGTCCTGAATGCATCAATGCCTAATCTAACAGTATTGGAACCAGAACTACCCCATATTGAAGTTGCAGATCCAAAAGTACCTTCAGAACTCAACCTAGTTGTTGACTTCCCACCTCTAATAGCAAATCCTCTGAAAAAAGAAGGCCAACACACCACTATTCCTAAGAAAAAGGCAACAAAAAGAGTCAAGGTGGGGGGCCTAAAACAAGGAGCCAGAGTAGAAAGGAAGTGGCACTGGATAGAACCAAAGATCAGGCAATATTGAATTATTGGGTAAGGACTATGCAGAAACATTCGCCTACTCCAACTGAGCTCACTCCAGGGTGTGCAGTTTCGATAATCAACTAAGGGCTTAAGCTAAATCCATTATGGAGATTGGATGCGGATTAGGCATATCTTATGGCCCACATACAGAAGAAACACTTCAAAGCCCGATACATATGAATGGCATAAATAGAAAATTCCAGAAAGCTGCAACACCTGGAAGCAGCTAGAAAGGAGATGACAAAATCTTTTTAAGAAGATCTTAACCTACAATGTGAGAGGCTTATGTAGCCCGGATAGGAAGAAGAGATTAAAGTGTCTAATAGCTACTGAAAGGCCAAATTTTATCAACATACAAGAGACCAAAATGGATATTATTGAAGCTAAACTATGTTCTTGCCTATGGACGGATTCAGACTTTAATTGGGTATATCAAGGCTCGGAGGGTCAATCTGGGGGACTTCTCTGCATATGGGACAAGAACAAATTCATCAGAAATTCTGTTATGGATGCGGCAAGAGTTTTAGGAGTTATTGGTCAATGCATCAATGAAGGAACCAGTTTTAATATGTTGAATGTATATGGTCCCCATGACTTGGTATCAAAACGGAAACATTGGTAGGATATAAGAGACCTTCATACATGTAAAGGAGGACAAAAGTGGTGTTTGATGGGTGATTTCAACGCTTTCCTTGATTCAAGTGAAAGGAAGGCCACATCCATCCGTCATAATGATCAGGAAATAACTCTCTTCAGGCAGTTCATCAATGACTTAAAACTAATAGACCTGAGAATGGAAAGGAGAAGGTATACATGGTACCTGAACTCCCTCTCATCTATGAACAGTCTCGACAGATTTTTGTGCAATGATGTTTGGCTCAATTAGGGGATAAAGTGGATCCAAACTGGTCTTTAGAGGGAAGAATCTGACCATTTTCCCGTGAGACTAACCTCTAACACCCTAAACTAGGGGCCTAAACCTCTGAAAGTTTTGAACTGCTGGATTGAGGACAGAAGCTATGTGGAAATGGTGGAGAACATATGGAATACTACACACACAGAAGGATATGCCAGTTACAGAATTAAATCCAAGTTGCAGGCTCTTAGAGTAGGCATTAAAAACTGGAATCATTCTCCCCCAGAATCTGGATTCAAAAAGACAAGAAATCCTCAATAAGTGCTATGACATGGAGCTGGTAGCAGAGAGTGCAAGCTCTCAACAGATCACTGCAACATCCTCTATAGCTAACCTCCAACTCCGAGATGAACTTGATAAGATTACCAAGCAGTTGGATAGTATATCAATACAGAAATCAAGAGTTAACTGGTTAAGGCAGGGTGATGCCAATAGCTCTTACTTTCATCAATGCCTAAAGAGAAATAGAAGAAAGAATGTCATCAATGGAATCTAGGATGACAATGATAGGTTGGAAGATCCTGTCTTGATCAAAAACAGTTTCAAAAAGCACTTTTGAAGAGAGATTCTCTAAAGTTAATTGGTTCAGGCCCAAGATCAGTAACATGAACTTCAAAAGAATCTGCCCAGTAGCTCAAAGATCTCTAATAACCCCTTTCACAGAAGCAGAAATCCTGCACGCCATAGCTGAGTGTGGCCAAAACAAAAGTCCGGGTCCTAATGGATTAAACTTCAAGTATATGAAACAATTCTTATACCTGAAATCTTAGAAGCCATCAGAAGTTGTGATAGTGGCAAGAGCCCGGGGCCGGATGGCATTAATTTCAAGTTCATAAAGCACTTTCTTCCTATCATGAAGAATGACATTATGCAAATGATGGTGGAGTTTTTTATAGGAACAACAAACTGCCAAGGGGGAGTAATGCTGCACATATTACCCTTATTGCCAAATCTGAATCCCCCTTGGTGGTTGATGACTTTAGGCCAATTACTTTAATTGGATCCGTGCCTAAAATCATCTCCAAGGTCTTGGCAATGAGGTTAGCTGCTGAAATAGAAGATGTTATCTATGCCACTCAAATGGCATTCATCCGAGGGAGGAGGCTGCATGATAGTGTTCTTGTGGCTAGCTAGGCAATTGATTAAATGAAAAAACTGAAAATCCCTGCCATTATCTTGCAATTGGACTTTGAAAAAGGCTTTGATACAGTCAACTGGCAATACTTATATGATGTTATGTCCAAGATGAACTTTCCAAGTTGCTGGCAATGGTGGATAAAGGCCCTGCTTGAATCTGCTTCAGCTTCGGTTCTAGTAAATGGTAGTACCTCCTCTGAATTCTTTCCTAGACGAGGACTTAGGCAAGGGGACCATTTATCCCTCTCTTATTCCTACTAGCAGCAGAAGGGCTTTCAGTGTTGATTAATCAGGCAGTAAACTTAAGGCTGATACATGCTACTTCAATTGGCAGAGGAAAATTTTCATTGTCTCACCTCCAGTTTGCGAACGACACACTTATATTTGGCCAGGCCATATGGAGTACCATAAAGACATACAAATCTATGCTGCAAAAATTTTGAGCTTCTCTCTAGCCTGAAGATCAATTACAGAAAGAGCCATCTTACCAGACTGAATGTACCAGATGAAATGTTGATTGAGATGGCATCTTACTTAGATTGTCAAACAAAGCATCTTCCAATCAGGTATTTAGGCATGTCAGAAGGGGGAAATCATTACAGAGTGGCTGGCTAGTCTCCAGCTCTGAGCAAAGCGGAGAAAACTCTTGGCTCTTGGAACCACAAGCACCTTTCTTCTGTAGGGATACTGGTGCTTCTTAATTCGGTTCTCACTGCCATCCCTGCACATTACCTAGCTCTCTATAAAGCCTCCTCTTTTGTACTGAAAAGGTTAGATACAACTCAGAGAAACGTCTTCTAGAACAGCTCTCAGTCAGCCAGGAAAATGAAATGGATAGCCTGGAATAAAATAGTGCAGCCTAAAGACAAAGGAGGATTAGGGGTGAGCAATATCAGTTTCTTCAACCGTGCCATGCTAGGGAAATGGGGGCACCAAATCTTATCAGACAAGAACACTCTAGCTAAAGAGATTCTGTTGGAAAAATATGGGCAGGACGCGGTTCTAACAGTGGGAGGATTCAGACAACTAAAACCTTTGTAGCAACCATTGCAAGTCAGAAGGGGAAGAAGAAGAGGGGACAGATATGCATCATACATGTTGGTGGAAGGAGTTACAGGAGGTACTTCATGAGTCATGGTTTCAGGATGCTGTAAGGATCAAACTAGGAAGTGGGACCAACACTGTATTTTGGAAGGATGCATGGCTTCAGCCGTCTAGACTTGACACAATGTTTCCTAGACTTTTCGAATTGTCTGTGAATCAGAATCTATGTATTCTTGATGCAGGTAGTTGGGAAGCTAATAGCTGGTCTTGGAAACTATACTGGAAAAGAGAATTGAGGGCCCAAGAACTAGAAGATTTAACAACTCTAAGCACTCTTTTACAAGCTCATCATCCTGAAATCTCAGGAATAGATCACTATGTATATGTGGGGCATACTAATGAAAGCTACACGGAAAGGGCAACTTATAAGGCTCAGCGTGATTTAGAGCCACAAAGTTTTTCCACGGAGGCAATTCAGGAACATGTAAGGCCGTGGAATAAATTTTTTGCAGCAAAAGAAATAATATTAGCTTAGAGAATCTGCCCGAATGATATTCCCGTAAAGGACATTCTTCAGCAGAGACATATAATCCCACAATAACAGAATTTAAGTTGTCCCCTTTGTATATCAAATAAGGAAGATCTGTCACATCTATTCAGCTCATGCGCTATTACATCATGTATATGGCAGGGCATCAAGCGATGGCTAATCTCTCATGACCAACTGCTATCTAATGGCTATGCCTCCACTGCACTTGGCATGCCCTCCCTGCAAAATTTTGTGGCTATGAAACCTAGGTCTGTCAATGTTGATGCATGGAAATCAATATGGATTGCTATTATTTGGAAGATATGGGGGACTCGAAATCAGTCCCACTTTCACAATCAGAAGGTAATTATTCACTCCATAATTCTGCTTATTTAAAGATCAATCTGGATCAGAGTAAGATTCATAAGATCCACATCACTTTTTCCATTTTCATTAACAGACTGGTTAATGAATCCATGCATGTGTATGGTGTTCTGAATTCACATATACTAACTCTCTTTTATGAGCTGGCTACCATCACACACTGCATAGAAGTCTGGCATTGCAGGTGGCTACATTGATGGTGATCTTAACCCAACTACGGCTGCAGGAAACTGTCCAGAGTAATTCCACCTTCTTCACACTCACTCACTTTTCTATCTGATATAACTATCTTCCATCTTCAACAAGGTACAGGTTAGGTGAAGCCAAAGGTGGCACAAGAAACTGTATTCTCACCAGCCCTAACCACTGACATTGCTTGGCAGAACTTCAGGAGTTTTTTTTTTCAATGAGCTCGGAGGCACACCATCTCTGATCACAAGATGTTACACCCAAATAAATGATTACTGGGCAGACCATGACACTCACTGGTCGTGAGAGTTGCAAATTTGTAGTCTGATTGTCTTGACTAATCTCATCTCAAGCCTTCATCACTATGAGGCCATGGAAGCCACAAGTTCTTCAGTAATTTTAAAAAAGTTGAAAGGTTCATCCACATGAATGATCAGATTGCACCAAGAACAAATACAGACAGGCTTGTGTCCATGTCTAATGGGGAAAGTTTATACAACAAAGATGTCAATAATAGGTGAGAAAGTAAGGGGATTGAAACTTCTAAATTCTGAACAGAAGTATGTCACCAGCGGGAGACAATTTTAGAGTATGGACCTAGATGACATGAGCATATCAGTGAACCTTAAATGGAAAGAGCATGTCATAAAGTAGACATCCGACGGCAAAGGAACAAAGGAGACAATGCTCATAGACTAGCAACATAGATGAAATGAGACTAGAAAGTGAAAGAGGCTGGATGGTTACCTTGAAAGTGAACTATTATATCCTTGCCCAACCGGTTATATCCTTTATACATTACAGGGATAGCTCACCAAACTGGAAGGAGCGGATGATGGCGATTGATAAGTTGATAGTACCAATATTCCCCAAAAAGGATATTGATAAGTTGATAGTCATGATATCCAGGCTTGGTGAAGAGCGGATGATGGCGATGAACTGAATGCGGAGATGCTTGTGCATTCATGAGGTTAGGTGAGCCATGTACCAGATCACCCTTAGCTAGACTGGAGGGTATGTTGGAAGGGCAGGATATACAGTTCATGATCATGGAATCAAACACTAACTTCATCCTTATAGGTCCATTGCTCATGTAATATCTAGTATTGGGCCTGCACATAGTTGGTTTTTTAACTCTGTAAATACATTATACCATATATAAAAATTTGGCTTATAAAAAAAGGTATTTTCTTATTACTTCTGGCTTGCCTAAATATATGTCACGTGAAGCTTTGTGCACTATTGCGTATCATATAAATAGGAACCCCTCAACTACTTTGAACTTTTATTGCCCTGAACAAATTTGGTCTGGTAAGGATTAAATTTGGGTTACTTACAACGTTTTTGGGTTTGCTGCATATGTTCATATTGTTGGGTTTTCAAGGGGGTACGGGATTTTTTATTTTTTCGAACAAAACCGAAACAAAACCCCATAAAAGCGTGTATTACAAGTTCATGGTAAAGTAACATACCTCAATCGATTCGATCTGGAACGAAATTCATGAAAGATGCAGTTTTGTTGGTCACGAAAATCCCCAATAAGGAGACATCTACCCCTGAGCACTCCTTGATGTGATGAAGCAAGGTTGCTCGACCTCAATCGAGAATTTTCCGGCGACGACGGTATCGCGGAAGCGGAGTCGCAAAGATGAGTTCGATTGAGAAGAAGATCGAGAAGGCAATGGAAAAACCACGACCGAAATATTTCTTCTTTTTCTTTTCTATATATTGAGCATTGGGCTCGAATTAATCGATCCCTATAACCAATTTCAGTTGGGCTCAATTTAATCGAGCCCATTCACCGTCTTCTTTGAGCTAGGCTCGATGTAGCCATAAATTGGGGTCGGTCCCACCGATGCCCAATTTATTTTCTCATGTCTTGGTCGTTGAATTAAATAATCTTGATTACTTCATCTCGGGCTGATCTCGATCTGTTCATGAAATTAATTATATCTCACATAATTAATTCTCTATGCTTCAGGTCATCAAATAGAGCGACCCAATAGGATCCATACCCAGATCAGTAATAAATTAATTTCTATTAAGTTATAAATTATAATTGTTTATATGTGACTATCTCATAATCACAATTATTATCCAATATAGTACAGACAAATAGTAATCCTTTAATTTTGTTTAGTATTAATTCACTCGTTATGTAATATCCATTAATTAATGTCAAGCGTAGGAGTGTGTCATCTTTGACCATTAATTAATTTTTTGATTTTTAGTACAAAATTGTTTATATGTGACTATCTCATAATCACAATTGCATCCGTAACAATTATTATTGCATCAAGGGGCCCAGGGATATTAATAATCTCAGACAAGGTGAGACGAACAAAAGTACCATCTTTATAATTCATAACTTCCAGCATGAGTCATGCATATTCAGAAACTTACCTTTATTGCCCCTCGGTTAAAAGGAATGTTTGATAATTTTACGTAATACACGTTAATCATCTAGAATTATGAATATCTCAGATAACTAAATTAATACTGCTTGACTTTGCTGATGACACAAAAATAATCCATACAACAAGTCAATATGGGTCAAGTCCAATACTATGTACCCCGTACTTTCATATTCATGTGATTAAATAGATACCTCATATCAACGATCTATGAAACATGATCATTTATTAATCCACATGCTAGTCCATATAGTCATCTAGGGCTCCCTTTGCTAATCACATAAGACTAGGGACTGATTTAGAGTTTTGATTATAATTCATGGAGTTCCACAATTCGAGTCCTTAACTCAACTGATGCATAATACATACAAAACTCTAGGAATAAAATGATATACATTCAAAATAAATAAAACCAACAAGTGCATCATCAAAAGATTGGTGCACTACGTCTGATATGAACCTAATCAACTTGTGATTAGACCCAAGAATCAATGTTGATTCGAACCTGGGATCTATGATCAAACACTTGTCGAGTCCTTAACCCTTCACCTATATAAGAGGTGAGAACTAAGTCTACGTGTGTTT
>JAOWBN010004448.1:0-35627 GCA_028565015.1 Pinguicula moranensis | reverse complement strand
AGAGAGCTCATTTATCATATTAGGAGGTGCCATTTCTGCAAGTATATTTTAAGAAGGACATTAGGCACAATTTTAAATTTTAATTTTCTATGAGTAATTTTGGATTATGTTATATGTTCAAAAATTTTGATAAACTCATAATCATCCCATCCTTCATAACCAACAATTTCTAGGAAAATTTAACTTTTACGTATTGAAACAAATTCAGATAAAAAATACATAGTAACACGTATAATCAAATGGATTGGCACATGCAATTATTAATTGTAACAATTCGGTGATTTTTACTGTAAGCAATTTTTGGTTTAATTTTATTTGTTCTGGCCAAAATAATTGGCACAAATAAATTGTTAACGTATAACAATTTGATTTTCTTTTAACACTTAGTTAAAGGAAAATTTTCAAAATTATCAAAAGAATTTGAATTGATTCAAATGTAGATCCTTAACCGATTTAGTAAGCATTTAGGTAGTTGATCTCGTACTATAATTTCGATGATCAGCTGCCTAGATAGTGCTACCATTAGTCGTGATGTATCCAGATGTCTGGTGGAGTCACAATGGTATCATTTAACGACAAGCCCTAGACAACGCCTCACGAGCACGATTAATGCGGATTTCTTTTAAAATTCAAAATAATGATGGTAATATAATTTTGATTGTCATCATTTAATTATTAACATATAATTAATAATTATTTGCATATTAATTTTATTAGTTTGAAACATATTATGTAATAAAATAATTCCTAATTCACATATGCATGCTTGAAATTGCATTAAGCAAAATAAATTAAATTCCTAATCATGCATACTAAAAATTAAATTGCACTAAGTAAAATAAATTTATTCTTAATTATGTATGCTAAAAATTAAAAAATAATAATTGCAATTAGCAAATAAAAATAGATAATTCCTACTCATGCATACTTTATAATTCATTTAACACATAAATGAAATTAAATAAATATAGACATGCCTATCTTCGTAAAACTCATTTACGGAATTTTAACGCATTAATAAATATTCTGAATAACTAAAAAAATTTAAATGAAATAATTAACACATTTAATTGGGTAATTATCACCAAGATAATGATCACCAAGAAAATTATCAACATAGAATAAAATATTAACACACAATTAATAAATATTATTAAGACATAGTTAATCTAATAATTTAAAATATTCAGAATAAAAATAAACACGTAGTTAATTTATAATTTCAGAAAAATTAAATTTTCATGTTAATAAAAAATTTGAATTTACATACAAAATCTTATTCAAATTTGTCATGTTGAATCCTATTCGAATTTACATACGGAATCATAGGATTTACATGAATAGCCGAAACAAAAGAAAAAATTGCTTGTCTTTTCTAAAACATTCATTCACAAGAGCAACCATCACATAGTTGTCATGTCATATCAGTGAAATGTAGAAAACTTATCACATGGATAAAAGATTCGAATATATGATGTATCAATAACAAAAAAATGTAAGGATCGTTTTGTTTGTAACGATAATTACATACAATGTCAAGAATTCTTAAATCTAAACTAAGAAACAAATTCTTAATCAAGAAATGAATTTCAAAATAACCGATCATAGCAAAATAATCATTACAAATGATAAGATTTTTTTAAGATTAATAAATAATCATTCGATCATAATCAACAACGAATAGAATCAGATCTGGAACTTGGCTCTGATACCACTGTAGATCTAATTAAAATGGATCTAAAAATTGAGCTAAATATAAACAAATTATACCTTTAATGCAGAATCGTATAGAACCGTAATGTTCCGGTTGATTATATCACGAACACGAATCAGGAACCTCCTTTGTAATCCACGTACTCAGATCTTCGCCTTCACAGATGATAAGGTAGCAATTCGAGAGAAACTGTAAATAAAAACTTTAAAGTATGTAAATAGGCATACTAAATGCCCTATTTATGGAGAGGGATTATGGTTTAGTAATCAACATAAAATTACATAATGACCCTAAACCTAATTAGGTAGTAAAATCCTACTCTAATTAGAATTCTTAATATTAGCTATCAACAAATAATTACCTTTTGATTATTGATCAAATTTTCTAAGCCATGTGCCTCCTCTTCCCATAATAGAATTTATGTTGCATCCAAAGGGATGACTATAACATTCAAATAACCAGTTGCCTTCAATTCTAGTTGCACCTATTTCTAGTCAGCTCCAACATTCAATATGCCAATATAACCATCTTACGACCAACTGCCATTTGCTTCCTTTGAAGGGATGATCCGGGGGGTGGGGGTGGAAAAAGAATCATTAGTGGAATGTTTCAATTTTTCTCGCATGAATGGTACTCCCACCTTGCTATTTGCATGAACAATGCATCAAAATATTTTTCCACAGCATGCTAGACGAATCCATCCGTGGAGATCGCCAGAGAGTAGGGTCACCTTTCACTGACCCCCTCCCCGGGGCTACCTCGCGCACCCGGGGAGCCAACTACCTTTCTCTTCCCTTTCCCTTTCCCTTTCCCTTTCTCTTCTCTTCTCTTCTCTTCCTCACCCCCATAATGGCAGAATGGCTCATCCCATATTGGCAAAATAAACTCCTCAGAAGAGCAGCTATTAAGGCAGAGAAGGCACCTGCATACGATTCCATTCCTATGCTTTTAGTCCATGAGTGGTTAGCTATCCAGAATCCACTCCCAATCCACGAGCGGCTCGGGCCGCGCATATTACCGGCGAAGGCAACATATCCTATCAAATCAACAAGCATCAGTCATTACTAACTTTCCTAAAGGATGTGATGCAAATCGCCTTCATAGTGCTTTGAAGCGGCAAGGATCCATTAAGAAAATATATGTGGCTCATAAACTGGATAACAGGGGATTACCCTTCGGTTTCGTGAATACTCCGATGTGGACGATGTTGAGCTGCTTCTACTCAAGCTTAACAATACGTGGTTTGGTTATTACAGGATGCAAGTGAACCATGCTCACTACTCAAAATGGTAGTAGGGAAGTTGAATGGAGTGCAGAATGTGCAGAATATGGGGCCTTTGCATCAGACTCAAGCTAAAGTACTATGGGTGAGTAAATTGTTATACGGCTCAATTGGGGATGTTGTAAGCGATAATCCTGAACCTTCCTCTAAGCCGGATGTCCTAGCATTGAGTAGTAGTAAAGATGCTTGGTTAGAATGAAGTTATGTGGGGAGGCTAATTAACACTGATGGTCTTGTTGAGTTTCATATGGCTTTGAAAGCAACTGACTATCTAAACATGATGGCAAGTCCACTTGGAGATGGCATGATTCTCTTGTGGGAAAACGAATTCCTAGACCTTGGTAATCTGCTCTTAAATGACAAGTTATGGCTAGCTAATTGGCTACAGGACATAAAACCATGGTCTACTGATGTCCCAAAGACCAGCCATTTCTGCCTGGCTCAAGTGTTTGGCTTGCCTTTGATAGCTTGGTCTGTCTCCAATCTAACTACAATTGGTAACAAACTAGGCAAGATGATAAGGATAGAGGATATTACGCTGTATAAATAGGATCGTGAAGTTGCTTATCTTCCTATTCAAATTTTAAGAACCAGAATAGAACAGGATTTTGAGGTAGTGATTGATGGAATGGTTCATCATTTGTACATCAAAGAGGATATGACATTGCCTCACAAGTGGTCTAATGAACTACTTTCCCCAACTAAAGATGATGACTCAGCAGCCTCCTTGGAATTCACTAAAGATACCTTAGAGGGCCAAAAAGATAATGAATTGGAGGAAAATATATCATCTAATCTTGTGTTGACACCACCCCTTCCAAAACTCAAAAAGGAACACTGACAAACATCTCTCACATGGATACCAGGGCGCCTTAGCTGGTAGCCTCCGTCCCTTTCAGAATTGAGTAGAAACAAGAATGAGCCAGTTAAGACTAACAAACTAGATCCTTATGAAGAGGCCAGTGAGAGGGTAGCAGAAACACCAGTAGGCTCACTTGATGTTATTTTACAAGCAGGATTAGAGCATCTAGCGGCTCCAGGTTTGCAGTATGACTTTGCCAGTGTGAGACAGGATATTGACACTCTCGCTGAGCAGGATTCTAACATTCATAAAAAAAAAAACATGACTGAGAAAGAGTTTGCATCTATTGCATCTGAGAGTGTGCAAGAGATGGACTATGTGGAGACTATGATTGAGCAAGATATGGAGTCTGGCGCAATTGTAACCGAGAAGGAATTGGATTGCATTGTAGAACATGATATTCAATATGAAAATCTAACAGCCAGTCATAGGCCGCTGCTATGGAAATAGCAAGCAGACAACAAAAAGATATCACCTTGCAGGAGGAAGTGATACTGCCTAGAGAGCATATTAAAGCTCCACAACTTGATCAATTACTCCTCTTTCCAGGGTGGACCCCCTGCCTAAGAGTCCTACTAATTAAGGAGGTTGAAAACTGTGTAGTCAAGGCCTAAAACCAGAAGTCAAACAAGGCAATGCAATGATCCAGTGCAAGCAAGAAATCTAGCTATCTTAGATGATTGGCCTGATCAATTAACTTTGCAAGCATCAGTTAGCCCCCCTCTGCCTCATTGTAATCCAGTGCACAAGGAAGTCGATTTCATAATGGACTTAGGGAAACAACTTGGTATGAATCATGTCCTACTGAAGCCAAAAATATGTTAATAGGCAACACTCAGCAGCTGGCACCACTGAGGAAAGAGGCATCAGGGTCCTCATGAAATTACTCACTTATAATGTAAGGGAACTGTGTGCTCAAGAAAGAAGAGATGAACTTAGACAACTCATTCTAATATAGAGATGCTAGTTTATGAGCATTCAAGAAACAAAGATGGAACAGGTATATACAAAGATTTTGTGCATCCCTAAGGTATGACTCAAACTTTGATTGGATATACAAGAGTGCCAGAGGATAGTTTGGTGACCTGATTTGTATTTGGGACTGCAACAAATTTCAAGAACATAACATTTTTGTATAGAGTTTTGTGGGTGCAACTGGTATCTAGAAAGAGGATGGAATGATCTCAAACATGGTCAATGTATATGGTCCAAAAGACAGGACACTCAAGCAACTACAGTGGAAGGAACTGATGGACTGTAAACTGGGGAAAGATCGAGAAAAATGGTGCCTAATGGGGGATTTCAACGCTATCTTAGAGCCATGGGAAATAAAAGGTACTGCACTACACTCTAACATTCAAAAGATGTCTCAATTCAGAGAGTTTATATCCAGGATGGATATTTCTGGCCTCAGAATGTCAGAGAGAAGATATACCTTGTATTTACCCTCTCTAAGTGCCATGAGCCGCCTTGATAGATTCTTGGTTAACAAGAAGTAGTTAGAGTCTCCACAGAATCAATTGGTGCAGTCAGGATAAGGTATATAATGATCTAGTTAAAAGTCTATGGTGCAACACTTCCCTACAAGTCTATGCTAGCTACAGGATCAAAGAAAAGTTTAAAGCAATAAAAGCAGACATCAGAAGATGGAATAAGCATGGTCCGAGAGACTTAAGTCACGAACAAAATGTGCTTAGGATGGAACTGAACAAAATAACTCTAGAAGCTGAACAAGGTGTACCTGGAAAGGATTCTATGAACATTGATAATATTTTGTCACTCAATGAGCGCCTCTTCAAAGTCAACAACAAACTGATTAGCACCAAATACCAGAAGTCTAGACTTACATGGCTGCAGCAAGGGGATGTCAATTCATCCTTCTACCACAGATGCATCAATGGCAATAGACAAAGAACTTCAATCCATGGTATTTGGGAAGGAAATAGATCGCTAGAAGATCCTGAAGAAGTGAAGGAATAATTCAGAAAACATTTTTGAAAAAGATATGCAGAAACACTCCACAATAGGCCAAACATGATCAACATGAATTTTGCCACTATCTCTGCTGCATAACATATATTCCTGGCAGCACCGTTTGACAAAGCAGAAATACTTGAAGCAATTATTAAATGTGGTAACAGCAAAAGTCCAGGGCCGGATGGTTTAAATTTCCACTTCATTAAGCATTTTCTTCATTTAATGAAATCTGACATATGCTTATTGCTCTCTGAATTTTACAGGAACTGTTCTTTAGCAAAAGGGAGCAATGCAGCTCACATTACATTGATTGATAAAAGGAAAGAACCAATGGAGGTGTCAAACTACAAGCCAATCACCCTTATAGGTGCCATGCCTAAAATAATAGCCAATGTGTTAGCCAGCAGAATGAGTGCAGTCCTGCCTGACTTGATTTCTGCCCAACATGAGGGGTAGGAGACTAGTAGACGGGGTAATGGTGGCAAATGAGGTGGTAGATGAAACTAGGAAGCTACATGGTCCGGCTCTAATCCTCAAAATTGACTTTAAGAAGGCTTTTGACACACTAAATTGGAGCTATTTATTTGATGTAATGCTCAAAATAGGGTTGCCGCCTTGCTGGACATGGTGGGTCAGAGCTTTACTTAAATCCTCATCAGCCTCAGTCCTGATCAGTGGAAGTCCTACATCAGAATTTTACCCCTCAAGAGGCCTACGGCAAGGAAATCCACCATCCCCCTATTGTTTCTTATAGTTGTTGGGGTTGTCCAGATTAATCACCAAGGTTGTGGCTCTGGAGATACTAACACCTCAGTATATTGGAAGAAACAAGGTGCCTATTTCTCACTTACAATATGCAGATGACACCTTGGTATTCGGACAGTCTTCATGGAAAACAATAAGAATGTTTAGAGCCATCTTCCATAACCATGAATTGCTGCCTGGTTTGAAGATCAACTACAAGAAGACACGCCTGGCAGGAATAAATGTCTCTGATTAGACCTTGAAGGCAATGGCTGATGACATGGGATGCCTCACTGAAATTGTACATTCAATTACCTAGGTATACCCATACGAGCTAATCCACAAAAATCTCGGACATGGACATCAATTCTGGATAGGATCTCTAAAAGACTTTATACTTGGGAGTATAAATATATAACAGAGGGTTATAAGTTGATCCTTCTCAATGCTGTGTTGAATACCATCCCTTCTAGTTACTTCAGCTTCTATAAAGCACCTCAGGTAGTGATCAAACGATTAAACAAACTAATGAAGAACTTAATATGGGACACACTAGGGAGAGAAGAAAGTTATGCTGGGTTTCTTGGAAGAAAGTCCTCAAACCCACTGTCAAAGGAGGTCTGGAGTGAGAGACCCCTTGGTTATTAACCTGTCACTGCTGGGAAAGTGGGGGGAATGCCTACTTCAAGGAGAACCTAACCTAGCATATTCCATCATCGGATCAAAATATGCAGTGAGGGGCAGGATAACATAGGGACTCATCAAGAACTAAAACAACCAAGACCAGATCCAAGGCATATAAGAAGAGCAAGAACCTATGCATCTACTTGGTGGACAGGACTTCAAAATACACTGTGTGCCACTTGGTTCAATGACATGTGCAACATTCAAGTCAAAAATGGGGAAGTAACTCTTTTTTGGACTGACAAATGGTGGAACTCCACGTCTCTGGCAGACAGGTATCCTCGTTTATATACGACAACAAAGGACAAAGAAGCCACAATTGTCAAGTCAGGAAAATGGGAGGGAGACAGATGGATATGGGAATGGACGTGGAGAAAGAATATGAGGGGAAATGAGCCTACTGACTACCACAACCTGTTAACACTTCTGTAGGATGTGTCTCCTTTATATTAAAGAACACACAAGTACCATTTTATAGGGAACTCTGAGGGGTCATATAATGTAAAGGAAGCGTACATGAAAATCTATTCTTACACTCAACCAGCCTTCACTGATACGGAAAGGCAACTCTTGCTGCTGGTCTGGAACGAGTTGTCCAAAAAAAATATTAGTGTATTTGCATGGAAGTTAATGCAGTATTTTATTCCCACAAATGTTGTCTTGCTAACCAGGAAAATTATTCATGAAGATTAGGATTTAAGCTGCACTTTCTGCCACAATGCAGATGAAACCATTGAACATCTATTTGAGTCATGTGCATTGGCAGTCGATGTGTGGGTTCAACTACAAGGTTGGTTAGATGTCACCAATGTCATGATAGTAGGAAGTATTGCACAATGATTATCCCTACAAAACTTTACCGACATAAAACATGTTGTTGCAAACGGGGAAACCTCAATATCTATCTGGTTAGCCACCGCTTTCACAATATGGAAAGGCATAAACAAACTTCATTTCATAGATGCTGAAGCAAACTCGCCTCAATTGTTAAACAAAATTCAATGCTTAACATGGCAATGGATTAAGGTTGTGAGAGGGATGCATCTATTTCCCTACTCTTTGACAGATTGGTTGTTAAACCCCCTGATTTGTATGGCTTTTTAAGTATGGTTTTTGAATGTAGGTTCAAACCATAAGGGGCAAAAGTAAGACTGAAATACAGGCATGCATTTTTCTTTAAGTATTTTTCTGTTGACTAAAACTTCTCTTTGAGTGCAGGTGGCTGATCTCTGTAGCAGCTTCTAGATTTTCTGGATTTTTTGGATTTCCTATACGTCCATATAGACCCCTTCGAATAATGAAAGTAGAAACAGGACCCTTGAGGTTTAGTTTTAGTCACTTCTTGCATAGTGGATAGATTATGTCTAGTGTAGATTATGAACATCTTCCCATTTGTAATGGGAAGTTTTAAGACACGGTTCTTGCCTCCCTTGTTATTTTTTAGATGTAACTGTCTCATCAATTCATGTTGGTACAGGGTAGGAAAGGGGTTATTTAGCAATGGAAAACTCATCCGAATCACGGTTCAAGTGCTTTCTCTCCTACACACTCCTGTTTTAGGCATATATAATTATCATTTCACTTCATGGTGGTACAGGTTACGGTGTTGATCTGGGACCTTGGTTGCTCCTTACAGAACACTTGAAATATTACCATGAGGCAATCTATTGAGAACAGGAACAAGGGAGGTGACAAAAATCACAGGGCTACGATGCTCTAAGGTAAACAGGCTGAACCTTGCTATCTACTACAATAAAGACACCTGCAAACATTAGGCGACCTGCATAGCTTATGGTTGGATGATCAATGCTTCAAATATCCTCCAAGTCTTTGCTTAAAGGAAGTTTTCATCAATCTCATCGACCTAACACTATAAGGTATACAGGCAGAGCTGAGTCTTTAGCAAGGAAATGACCCTTGTAGTCATTCATATGACAACCTGCATAGCTGAGAGTCAATGGATCAATTTTGCTCATCTTCTGCGTTTTCCTTATCCATTACATTATGAGGGAACCATGTAATATACTATTAATACTTTCCGGTACCTTGATTCATGCAAATGATCAAATAGTTACTAAGGCTTGAAAAATGGAGCCGAGACTTAAGAATCGTCCAAGTGGTCCCAAAATAGTGTCTACCACTTGAATACATATTTAGCAAGCTCTCAGAAGCCTAAGTTATGCTCTTCCATTCCTTTAATTCTTGATATTACCTAGAATTCGCTATGTAGATGGCCAATGAATGATAATCAACTCAAGATAAATAAATTGAAGTACAATAAATAGGAAACCGAACCAAAATCTTCAAATTGAAACTATCCATCATCCCATTACACAAACTACATCAACTAGAACCCCATACGAAGGAAAGTATGAACCAAACACTTTGAAAACTAGAACTACATTGCCAAAAGTACCTAGATTCCCATTGTGCAAGTGAACTAGGCTAGAACTCCATGCTCATTCTCACATACTTTCTCTCTGAAGCTTTCTTGTGTTATTTTTTTATAAGCCAAATTTTATTCAAACAAAAGAAATATTTACAAAATTGTGATCCATCAAAAAGAAAGAGCACACTAAAGCCACCAGCCTCACAAGGTTGAAACTAGAGTGGTTTTACATCAGTGGTCTCATTCCTCCTCTTTTAAGCTGGTCGCTCATATCTATTATTTTATTGCTTGCCCAGGGTCATAGCTGTCAGCTTACCATCCTCTGGATGGTACACAGCTCACCTATGACTTGTAGAATATGAGTTGCAAAAGTCTTTACTGCAAGACTCTGTAGCAAGCAACTCTTGATTGTCTTTTGCTTTGTATAGAGCCCTCGCCATGAACAATATGTCCGCTCCTTCTCCGTTGTCTCTTCCGACTTAACACACACACACACAGATGCCTTCGTCATCTCTCTTGCTATTTAGCTCCATATCCACTCTCTCATCTTCCCGATGATGCTTTTTGCGCCCGAGAAGGTTCACATAAGCTTGAACTATAGTAAACCCCCACCCTCCCGACATCTATGAGATCCCTCATCCTCCTTCACCGTAGCTCTATGTCTGCCTATTCACTGCTTATCTCCTAGCCTCCTGCCTGCTTCTTCTTCTTGACTCTCGACACCAAACAGTAAAACCTTCCCTCAGTCATACTAGTATCACCTCTCTTTCTCGGTAGTCAGTGTCTCGTAGTTCTAGCCCACTTCTCCTTCCTACTGCTCTCACAATGTCCAAATGGATCATTCTCACCCACAGATTGAAGAGGATCTGGCGTGCTGCTATCAGAGCAGGGAAAACACCCAAGTTACCTAGAAAGAACCACTCTCAGAGCTAGTACAGATTCATGAGAGGATAGGTCCCAGAGTTCCACATAATACACAGCTCGCCAATCAGCCATTGTCATACTTCATATCTATCTTTTCCAAAGAATTTTAGATACCAAATCTGTCTGAAATCCTAAACAGGCAAAGCCCTATGAGTGAACTGTCTATTGCACGTAAGCTTGACAGAAGTGGCAGCCTCTTTGGTTTCGTTCAATTTGCAGATAGTGTGGAGATGGAAACTAGACTTTATCAGCTCAACAATATTTGGTTTGGCTCTTATCGAATGCATGTAAACCTGTCTAAGTTTCCTAAAATTAAACCTGCTCAAGCCAAAAAAAAATAGAATGCCCATGGCCCTGTTTTTAGGACTAAGCTAGTCCAGATCCTAGCTATCAATGTAGGGAAGACTCCTCTTGCAGGTGCATCTACCAGTAAAGACCCTATGTTAAAATTAGGGAGTCATCAGGGTAGAGACAAACTTCTTTCATTCTCACCCATTGAGGCATATCTTTCTTGGTTGAAAAATAGCTACATCGGATCACCGATTGACCTGGATGGTGGTAGGGACCTACAGCTTAGTCTGAAATCAAAAGATTATCTAAATATTCTCATCAGTCCATTGGGATTGGGCAAGATTCTTTTTTTGGAGAAAGATGAACTGGATTTGAAAATTTTGATCAAAAATTACTCTATCTGGCTGGAAAATTGGATAACATACCTTATGTCCTGGTCTGACTCTACTCTGGATCCTTCATCCCAAAAACTCTATTCGATCAAAGTCTTTGGGTTGCCTCTACAATTATCAATATTGGTTCACAACTTGGCAATGTAATCAAAATAGACGAGGCCTCTTTGAACAAGCATTATCTAAAAGCTGTTCAAATGTTGATCTCCTTGGATTGGACTTCCAAAGTGGCTGATTATCTCCCTATTCTAGTTGATGGTTCCAAGGTTACTTTACATATTCTCCTGAAGATGATATATCAAGTCTTAATTCTGATGAGACTTCCTCTCTTGCGCAATCGATAAGATCCTACCCTATCAAGGATCAAAGATCTCTGAACCCTTCTATGCCAGATTCTACAGACAGGGTTCATTTATTGCAGGGTTTGCATAATGTGGATAAGGCAATAAGGCTCCTCCGGCCATCACTGTTGACTCTCTATCCTGGATTCCCAAAAAACTGCCATTGTGGCCAGTCTCTAAGAAAGATAATAGAGACATGACATCAATTGCAAGAGTCCCTAAAACGCAAGCATCTCCTAAAATGGAAATGCAAGTCTCTCCTCTTTTAAGCCCTCTGCAACTCTTACAAGAGGCTGCTTCTACCATCACATCTCATTGAGAGGCACTGATATCTCCAGAGGTTTGTCAGGAATGTTGTAAATCGCCTATACCTTGTCCTATTCAATTGGCAGTGGAAAAAGGCACAATACCTGATAGACCCTTACAAAAGTCTCCTCCACTTCAGACTTCAAACCAGGGAAAATCAGTTATTAGTCAATCTCCTTCCCCTGCTTTTGTTCCCCCTCTTAATGCAGCCAAGCCGCCAGAAGTGAATAATCCAGGTTATCATTATGAGAAGGAAAGGGAGTGGCCCCAAAACAAGGAGCCAAACTCGCAAATAAATGATCCAGATAGAGAGAAAGATTTAGCAGCCTTAGGTGATTGGATCAGCCATCTCTCTGTTCATAATAACCTATTTGCGGATAACATATCCAGATCATCTGCAAGCAAAAGATAAATTGATCAAGATCAACCTCCAAACAATGCAAGCTGCCAGAGCTAATGAAGAGCTGATGCCACAAGTCATAAAAGATGTAGTTTCTCTATGAAGGCTATCACATGTAATGTTAGGGTCCTCTGTGGCCAGGGGAGATAGGGGAGTGTTAATATCTTATTCAGAAACATTTACGAAATTTCTTAACCTTCGAGAAACTAAAATGGAAACAGTGGATAGAAAATTCTGCCAATTCTTATGGTATGATGATGAGTTTGACTAGATATTTAAAGGATCTTTAGGGAAATCAAGTGTCTTGCTATGCATCTGGAAAAAATATGCATTTAACAAACTTGATATTTACTCTGGGGATGGCTTTGTAGCAGCTTCCGGAACTTGGTTTTCATACACAATCATTTCTTACATGTTAAACATTTATAGTCCAGGACCAAGAAAAAATCAATTGAATCAAATTTTGAATCTGTATCAAGGGAAAGAAGAAAACAAATGGTGCCTCATGGGAGACTTTAGTGCAGTTCTAGATTCCTCAAAAAAGAGGCACTTCTCACCGTTCCTTGGATCATGAGATCTTAGCATTTAGGACATTTGTCAATGGGATGAATCTGCAGGATCTGAAGATAGTTCGCAGAAATTTACATGGTATTTAAAGTCCCTTAGAGCCATGAGTAGGCTTGACAAATTTCTTGTGAATGATATTTGGCTCGGAAATGATATATCATGGACTCAATCAGGCCTGAAAATGGATGACTCGGACTTTAAAGATTGGGGTCCTAAACCTTTTAGAGTTCTTGACTGTTGGCTAGAAAACCCAGACTTCATTTCTACCGTGGAAAATATCTGCTCTAATATAAATCCGGCTGGTTTTGTTAGCCACATATGAAAGATCAAGATAAAATAATTAAGGATAGGAATCAAACAGTGGAACTCCCTGCAGCCTAGGAGCTCTTTGGCTCAAAGAAATCAACTTCTTGAACAACTGTCTGAATTGGAAATACAGGCTGAACAAACCTTCAGTTTTCTGTTTCTAATTTACAACAGATTATGAGTAAATAGAAAGAAATCCAAGCTTTAACAAGAAGTATGGATAGCCTACATTTTCAGAAAGCTAGACTTAATTTGCTGAAGCAAGGTGATGCCAATTCAGTATATTTTCACAGATAGATCAAGAAAAACATAAAAAGAAATTCCATTCAAGGTGTCTGGGAGGGGAACACTTGGCTAGAATATCTGGTGGACATCAAGAGATGCTTCAAAAATCACTTTGCTGACAGGTTCTCTAAAATTAAGTGGAGTAGGCCTAAAATCTCTAACATGAGATTCACTCATTTCTCTCCATCGTCCAAAGAACATCAAGTGAGGCCATTCTCTGAAACTGTAATCTTGGAAGCAATTCATCAAACATTTTCTACATTTGTTCAAAGATGACATTCTGCAATTATTTTCTGAATTTTACAGGAACTGCAAGTTATCAAAAGGAAGCAATGTTGCACATATTTCCCTACTAGCCGAAACAGCTTCTCCCCTGCATGTGCATAATTTCAGACCTCTAACCTTAATCGGAGCCATTCCAAAGATTATTTCAAAGGTTCTAGAGAAGAGGTTAAGTCCAGTTATGATGGAGATTATGCCCCCAATCAGACGGCGTTTATTAAAGGCTGGAAAATGTTGGATGGGGTTCTCATTGCGAATGAAACCGTGGATGAGCTGAAAAAACATATAAAAAAAAAGGCCATCGTTTTCAAGATAGATTTTGAGAAGGCCTTCGATTCTGTAAATTGGGACTATCTGAAGGATGTCATGGCACAAATGGAATTCCCACAAAGTTGGATCTAGTGGGTTGAAGAATTACTTGCTTCAGCCTCCTCCTTCATTCTCATAAATGGCAGACCCACTTCTGATTTTTTCCTCAAAGAGGACTTTGCCAAGGGGATCCTATCTCCCACTTACTTTATCTAGTAGCTGCTGAGGGACTTTTTGTTTTGATCAAGAAAGTAGCTAGCTCAAATCTGTTCACTAGTTTAGAAGTTGGCAAAGAAAGAATTCAGCTTACTCATTTATGGTACGCTAATGACACATTTGTGTTTGGACAAGCTAGTTGGGAAACAATTAAGACTTTAAAAGCCATACTCAATTTTGAGGTCACTTCGGGTCTGAAAATCAATCACTCAAAGAGCAGCTTGCTAGGGATGAACTTGCAGCAATCTACTCTTGAAGAGATGGCAGCCTATCTGGGTTGCAAAACTGCATCCTTTCCTTTCAAATATCTCGTCCTCCCTATAGGTGCAAATCCTACAAGAACATCTACATGATAGCCAGTAATTAACAAGTTCTCCAAAGTCTTTGAAAAAGCTTGCTAAACCAGTTGCCAATGGAGGTTTGGAGGTCAGGAGTTTGAAAGCTTTTAATGAATCTCTAGTAAGAAAATGGGAGAGCGTATGCTTGACGGAGGTTCTGTTCTGGCCATGCAGATTCTGCGCTCTAAATATGGGCTGGATGGTTCCTTATTTGTGGGAAGATGGAGAGAACTAAGATCACCCCAACAAAACATTGGCCAGAGAGGCATAAGGAGGGGTAGCAATTATGCTTCTCCATGGTGGAACAATATCCAAGATCTTCTTAACTCTAATTGGTTTGATCAACCAATTGGAGTAAGAGTTGGGACAAGTACAAACAGAAAATTCTGGACGGATATTTGGCTTCAAAACACTCCTCTAGCTGAGCAATTTCCAAGATTATTCAGAATTACACTAAAACAGTATGCCTTAATTTCAGAAATGGGAGGGTGGGATTTCTCGCAGTGACATTGGCCTTGGTCTTGGTCTTGGAGAAGATCATTAAGAACACCTGAAGTCCAAGATTTTGCATCACTTGTCCTGCTACTGCAGAATGTCTGCATTTATTGCACTCGTAGGGATCAGTATTACTTCAACACTGATTTAGAAGGAAAATATACAGTTAAGCAAGCATATGATAGGATTCTAGTTACTTCAGATTCACCTTACTCTCCTCAGGAGGTTGTTGTGCTCGGATCGGTTTGGTTATCTATGGCTCCCAAGAAAGTGCTTATATTCGCCTGGAAACTTCTTCAAAACTCCCTTCCTACCAAAGGAGCACTCCAACTGCATCACATTATTCCTCCTGCGTAGGAGATCAGCTGCACTTTCTTCCTGTTAGGTACTAATTCAGTGAATCACATCTTTAGAACTTGCCCTATGATTTTTAAGGTCTGGAATCTTTGAAGGAATGGCTCTCATCCCCGGAGATAGATCAGCTGGCAAACACAGCAGTCCCATCCCTATTAGACTTTATGTCTTCAAAACCATCTCATGGCAACTCAGTAGCCTAGAAAACTATCTGAGCATATCTGATGTGGTTAGTCTGGAAGGCTAGAAATATGAAACGCTTCCAAGACAAAGATCCTAACGATCTAAGCATTGCATCAAATATCAATAGAACCTCTTGGTGGTGGATATCAGCAAAATAAAAGGTCATTTCTCCTCTACAAATTAGCTCTTATTGCTTGCATATTCTTTTAACTCATGACTTTTTTTTATAAACCAAAAAACATTGAAATAAAATAAAATATTTACAGAAAAAAGCATCCAACCAATAAGCGCACAAACCACTCTTGTGACTACAACCAACAACACATGATAATAATAAATATATCAGTGATGTCTATACTTCATTGCTAAGCAGATCGCCCGTATCTATTATTTTATTGCTTGCCAAGGGTCATAGCTGTCAACTTATCATCCCCCGATGGTACACAGCTCACCTAAGACTTTTAGAATAGGAGCATCAGGTGTCTTTGCTGTCAACATATCCATCAGTCGTATCTATTATTTTATTGCTTGCCAAGGATTGTAGATGTTAACTTATCGACCTATAGATGGTACACAGCTCACCTATGGCTTTTAGAATACGGCTGTGGGCTGGTACGCAGCTCTTCCTACGTACCTGGAAGCTTTTGGAGATTTAAAATGATGTAATCTTTATCTGGTGTGTCGATTGTGTTGTTCGGTTGTGATGTTTCAATGTCCCAGAATTCAACTAGCAATCTCCAACTTTTCAGTGCTTCTCTATAGTACCTATGTGTCACTATTATCCATCCTACAGATAAAACATTGGGGAGGGAACAAAGTCAAGAGATAAGAGCTTGTAAATATCAGAATATGAGAATCTGATCTGACCACCCGTCTGGACTCCTGTTTATGTTACTACTTTTCACATATTAAATCTCATGCATGTTTCTGGCCCTAGAATCTAGTCTAACAGGTTGTAAGGAAACAAGTGGTTTGTTTTTTTGTCTTTAACCAAAGCCATGTGGAATGCGGTATGATTTGAGTAATCTGCATTATATTGGTTTCCTCTGCTTGGAAGTGTTTTTTGTTTCGGTGTTTCCAGACCTCCAAGCTGTGGACAACCATATTGACTTCCAAGCACAATGATTGACACCATGTGGTCTAACAACACAAAATTCATGAAATGTTGGTGCCTGCATCATGTTTTGTGCATTTCATGGATCACTCCATAGTAATAGATATATTTCATTCCAAATCTGCACAAAGATCAAACAGTTAGAAATAAATGAGTAATTGATTCATGTTCAGTACATGATTGGCAGAGTGTACATGTAAGGGGTTGTCCATCCGATATGATATTCCTGTGCCTAAGAACATCTTTCACTAGTAAGGCTTCTTGAAGTAGCTTTGATCCAAACGCATTATTTTTCTAGGGGTTATCTTGTTCCAAACCATGTGTAAGATGGCTTCTTCTTCTATGGAGTATTGTGTTGGGAGAGAGTTTATAATCCTCAAGTTGGAAGATGAGATTGTGTAGTTTTTTTCCTTGTCTCCCTCAAATACGTACTTGTCCTTATTTTATTCTATGGGGGCTTTTCCTTGTATGGAAATAAGCAAGTCTGCTAGATCACATTGTTTGAAATCCCATAGTGGTCTTCGCCGTGAGAGATTCCATATCCAGACACTGTTGTGCCAGTATCCCATGTTCCTTATGTAAGCTGCACGATTAATGGTAGTTCTGAATAGTCTTGGGTATCTTTTAGACAATGGGGAGAGCTGATGCCATGGATCAGTCCATAATCGGATGTTAACTCCATTTCCTATACTGAGTTTTACTATGACTGAGTTGGATTGTATTTGTTGTATCTTGCAAATTCTTCCACCACGAGGATACTTGGGATATGCCTGCTCTTCTGCTTGAGGTATCTGTAGGTATTTTCAGCTCTTTTAAACCTCCTATAGATAGGATACCTCTTTGTCCATATTTAGAGCGCAGAATATCTTCAGCTAGATTGTTTTCCTCAGAGAGAATTATGTGGCACCATTTCCCAAGCATGGCCATCTTAAAAGTTTGCAAATTCCTAATACCAAGGCCCCCTTTTTTGACTGGAGAGATCATCTTACTCCAAGCTACCCAGTAGATCCTTTTTTTTTGTCTTTGTTGTTGCCCCCAAAAAAATGCTCTCATGATGGAATTCAGTTTGTTAATGACAAGCACAGGGGCTTTAAAATAACCTAGGAAATGTGCTGGTAGTGCAACCAGTACTGAATTTAGGAGTGTCAGTTTCCCTTCACTGGATATGTGCTGATTCTGCCACTGATTTAGTATTTTATTGTACTTCTCAATGACTGGCCTCCATGTTTCTGTTTTCCTTGGGTTGGCACCTAGTGGTTGTCCTAGATAATTGAATGACAGGTTTCCAGTTTTGCAACCAAGGAATGCTGCCATTTCCTGGTCAGTTCTTGAGGGGATGTTGATTCCAATCGGACTGCTCTTGCTGAAATTTACTTTCAGACCAGAGACAAGTTCAAAGTTAAGTAGTATGGCCTTGAATACTTTGATTGTGCTCCATGAAGCCTCTCCGAATAGAAGTGTGTCATCAGCAAATCGGAGGTGGGTTAGCTTTAAGTTTTCTGCACCAATTCTTATTCCTGTTAGCATGTGTAGGTCTGCTGCTTTTTGGATCATGCAGGAAAGGCCTTCTGCAGCTAGTAGATATAGGAAAGGGGAAAGGGGATAGGGGATCTCCTTTCCGAAGTCCTCTCTTTGGTTGGAATTCTGCAGTAGGGCTTCCATTAATGAGAATAGGGATGCAAAATTGAGCAACTCTTTAATCCAGCATGTCCAGATTACAGGAAATCCCATATGTATCATAATGTCATGGATGTATTCCCAATTAACCATGTCAAATAGCTTTTCGAAGCCCACTTTGAAGATGATTGCTTCCTTTTTCTTTTTTCCAGATCATCTATTGCTTCATCAGCAGCAAGTACTCCATCAAGCAGTTTTCTCCCTCTAATGAACGCCATCTAATTTGGTGCAAGAAGGTCACTTATGACATGGCTGATTCTGTTTGCCATGACTTTTGAAATAATCTTTAGGATGGCCCCTACGAGTGCAATAGGCCGAAAGTCATTGAAGTTGAGAGATGGGTCAGTTTTAGCCAGTAATGTGACATGAGCAGTGTTGCTGCCTTTGACCAACTTGGCATTCTTGTAGAACTCTCTGAATTATTGGCATGCATCCTCCTTCATTAGATAAAAGAATTTCTTTATAAACTTGAAGTTCAAGCCATATGGGCCAGGACTTTTGTCTTGTCCACAGCCTGCAATTGCGTTTAGGATCTCTTCTTCTAAGAAGGATGTGATCAGATACCTTTGAGCCACATAACAAAGATTTTTGAAATTCATGTGACTGATCTTAGGCCTCTGCCAATTCTCTTCTAAAAATCTCTCTTCAAAATGCTTTTTGAAACTGTTTTTAATTGCTTCTGATTCCTCCAATCATTGATTGTCTTCCCAAATTCCTTTGATGGTGTTTTTCATTCTGTTTCTCTTAAGGCTGTGGTTGAAATATGAGCTGTTAACATCCCCTTGTCTGATCAAATTTATACGTGATGTCTGAACTACCACACTGTCCAGTTGTTTTGTTACCTTATCAAGTCCCAGAGTTGAAGGTTTCTGATAGAAGCTGCAGTATTTATCTGGTCATGGTTATCTCTCTCAGCCTGTAGCTCCATTGCCTGGCATTTGTTTAGGATTTCCTGTCTTTGGGCATCCAGATTCCAGGGGGTTTCTGATGTCTTATTGAACTTGTCATGGTTTTATTGTGTAATCATTTTCCGAGTATAAAGACTATGGAGCAAAATATTATGCTTTCTTATGCACTGGCAGCTAGTTACTGTTTACTGGCTCTTTGGCAGATTTGAGCTCGAAACTGAATAATGTTTGAGCTTCTGAGATTACTGTTGAGGTTGCTGATCAGGCCACACTAAGCACTCAGAATTCCCAGATTTTGGATAGTATGACTGGTATCAAGGGCAACTCACCACCCAGAAAAATTATCCAGATCCCCTACCTAATGCTATCGGATGGGATGATCTTTGATGACTCTAACTCCTCCTTTTCTATAGCCTATTTTCATTATCTTTTGCTTCCTTTAAGGTACAGGTTAGGTAATGGAAAGAGACATCTACTGTTCATATGGCTGAATTACAACATCCAGTAACACACTATGAACTCGATTCAAAGGAGGCCCTACATGGAATTCCGAGTTTCATCTCAAAGAAATTAGGAAGGTTGCTTGGCTCGAACGTACATTAGGAAGGGTAAGGGGGTAGACATACATCACTGAACTACGATGCAATTAGATGAATAGTCTGATTTTTGCTAAATACTAGAGAAAATACTCATGTAGCCCGTAAGTCATTGGTTTTGGGAAGCCTGCATAGTTGAAAGTTAATAGATCACTGCTCTTTTTCCCTTAAGTCATTGCTTTCGGGATTTAGCTGCACTCTCTTGACCCCATTACTATAAGGTATACAGGCTGAGCTGGATTTTCTAGCAAGATAATGACCCTTGTAGTCTTTATGACGGCCTGCATAGCTAAAGGTTATATGATCACTTTGCTCACAACCTTATTCTCCCCTCACAGTCATATCCATGTAGCATACGTCCTAGGATACGGTGCACTAGATTGTAGTATCTTTTTTCGTATTCTTTATTTTATTTTATTTTTATTTTCTTGTATTCTACCCTTCTTACCGCTGGTAAGATTGTTGTACAGTTAATTTTTACTATTATTAATGAATTTGGGCTTATAAAAAAAATATATATCAATCCTATGGATTGGTACACGGCTCAGCCTACGTGCCTGAAAGCTTTCGGAGATTGAGAGTGATGCAATAAACATCTAGTCCATATATTTAGCATCATGGTATGGCTTCTGTCTGCACATTAGCTAAATGGTAGATGAATTTTTGTATTCAATTACTTCTTGATATATTGTCACCTGCCACGATATTCTTCTACCATCACAAGAAGTCTATCCCACTGAAGAGAAATTTCTTCATAATCACGTAGGTAATTCTTTTCTTTGAATTCTTCAGACACATGCATCCATGAAATGGAAAAGGTGTGTGTTGAATTATTTTAGTTCTTTAGAAGATTGAGGAGCATCGGATCATCTCAACTCTGATCTTTTGTAGCTCTATTTTACAGCTAATGTCAGGCTGCAAATATTCATGTCTCTCACTTCCAGCCATTTTCAATCCACACCTGTTGAGTTATTTATGTGCATGACTCTCAATACAACCGTTGAATCTAAGATCCATCATGCGCAATTAGCGAAAAGTTAGTGTAATTCAGCTTTCAATTATGCTACAGGTATGTTTACTCTGAATGCCCTTCGATCTCGGTTTTGTTCTGCACAGTTAGAATAGACCTGTTCTGTGCAAAAGTTTGAAACAGAGTAACCTCTCAAGGTAGAGTACTTGATGCCAATATTACCCTATCCCTTTTCAGCAGACCATCCAAAACACTGCAGGTTAGTATAAGAATACTCAACAGATTATATATGGTGTCTCATGCACATTACCATGCTGTTTAGATTAAAATGCCAGATCTATCTAGCTATCATAACCAGTGCATATGTGCCCGTGTATGCTTCTCCTCAATCTACGGTCTGTGTTTATACCTTCCCCCTACAATGTCGAACAGATTAATACTTTCAGACCACTATAAAGCAGAGAGATGATACTAAATTTCAGACCACCCTTTCCAAGTGCTTGAAGCCTTTACATTCTCCCATCCCATTTTAAATGAAACATGAGACATCCCAATGGATTTGTGAGCCAGTCCGAGTTGGAAAATGGAAATACACCTATTGATGTTTAGCTCGTATATACCACCATATATGGTTTGTTGGATAATCTCCACTGTGTCTTGTATACCAGCTGCCTGGGAAGGAAGTCGGCCTTGTTGCGAGTCTTCCAAATATTCCAGACTAGTGCCATCCATATGCTTTTCCAAGCATCCATGTTGGCACCTCCCGGTTTCCATTCCTCGAAAAGCTAGAGGGGGGCATCTGAGTGGGAGAGTATCAGTTGGAAAGTTTTCATAAGCCAATCCCTTAAAGAATTCCAAACCTACATCATAAAAGAGCATTTAGAGAATAGATGCAGAACGGATTCTTGTTCCGAACCTGAATGACATATTGGGCAAGAGAATTGGGTTTCTTAGTCTATTATGTTTCTCCTCTTCAGTTCCACGTGTACTGGTAGAGCTCCTTGGATGAGTTTCCAAGAAAATATCCCTACATTCCTTGGATTTATCTTGTTCCAAATGATGCTGAGATCAGATATCTCTTCCTCTGAGAATGGGGTACTTAGGTTTTTCATATTCAGATAGGCCTCATTTACCATATATAACCTATGAGAGCTATCATTAAAGATGTACTTGTCTTGTTGTAGCCTTTCTAATGATGCACACTGCAAAGAAGTCAATAGGGTATCTAAATCAGTTAGTTCAAAATCTCTTAGCCCTCTTCTCCAAGTTAGATTCCATTGCCAAGTATTATTAGCCAGTATCCCATCTCAGACACCTTTCTGTTTGTGTTACTAGAAATTCTGAAAATATGTTGTGAGATTCATCCAAGGGGGTGTGATTGATCAAACTATCAATCCAGAATCGAGTTTGTTCCCCATTTCCCACCCTGAGTTTAGTTAGTTGCTAAAACTGGGTTGATCCTGCAAGCTTCTACATATTATTCCACCACGGTGAAGCCTTTGGTCTTCTCCGAGGTCTGATACTGGGATTTTCTCCAGCTATGTCAAAAGCAGGGAAGGCCCCCTAACACTATTGGTCCTTACTTTGATTTTAGTACCTGCATAGCGAGGCTCTCATCTCCTTGGAAGATCCTTGCACACCACTTGCCTAGCATTGCTAGGTTTGCTGTTTTTAGACATCTTATACCCAAGCCTCCTTGCTCAAGAGGTGCACAAACTTTCTCCCAAGACGTCCAACAGATTTTCTTCTTTTCTGTTGAACTATTACAAAAGAAGTTGCGCTGAATCGAACTTAGTTTCTTGATGGTTGAAGCAGGGGCTTGAAAATATCCAAAATAATGAGAAGGGTAGATATGCCAATACTGAGTTGATAAGAGTTATCTTACCTCCTGCTGAGAAAAGCTTATGTTCCCTGGCTTCAAGAGTAGCAAAATATTTGTCCAGAACTAGCTTCCATTTACAGCTTTGTTTTCCACTAACTCCCAATGGAAGACCAAGGTATTTGAAAGGTAGAGAGCCTTGTTTGCAGCCTAGGTAGAAAGTCATTCCACAGATTGTGCTCTCGTTCACTGATTGTGCTCTCGTGGACATTGATATCTGTGAGGCTACTCTTTTTGAAATTTATTTTCAGACCAGATGACATTTCAAAATTCAATAGAATAGCCCTAAAATTCTGCACCTGTAGTCCATGTTGCTTCCCCAAATAGTAGAGTGTCATCCGCAAATTGTAAGTGAGAAATTTTTAGCCTATTATCCCCAGTTAAACTCCAGAAAGTAGATTAAGAGACACACCTTTAGTTATTATGTTTGACAGGCCCTTAGCAGCAATAGTATACAAGAAAGGAGATAACGGATTGCCTTGTCTTAAACCTCTCCTTTCGGTAAACTCACTTACCCATGAGATCCTGAAGTTCTTGTAGGTCATCCCAGTTAACTGTGTGGAAAGCTTTCTCGAAGTCCACTTTAAGGATTAGAGTTTTCTCTTTTTTTCTTTTTTGCCTCATCAATTACTTCATTTGCAATCAAGATCCCATCAAGAAGCTTCCGTACTGGAATAAATGTCGTTTGATTATGAGAGATGAGTTCATACATGCAGGATGTTGGCAAGAACTTGGGTGATAATTTTAGGCATTGAACTGATAAGAGTGATTGGCCTATAGTCCTTACATCTCAATGGGCATGAGTCTTAGCCAGTAAGGATATATGAGCGGTATTACAACCTATGTCCAGTTTAGCATTCCTATAAAATTCCATAAAAAGAAGAAGAATGCCAGCCTTCATCAGGTACAAAAAGTGTTTGATATTTTTAAAGTTCAAAGTGTCTGGTCCTGGATTCTTAGAGCTTTAGCAAGCTGAGATAGCTGCCAAGATTTCCTTTTTGGAGAAAGGTTGTATTAGGCGTCTTTGCTCTGTTGTTGTGAGAGTGTTAAACTGCATATTATGAAGATGAGCTATCGGCCAGAGTGTTTCTTTGTATCTTTGTTCATAGTGTTGCACAAAGATTGCCTTAATATGATTTGGATCTTCAATCCACACATTGTTCTGACAGATACCTTGAATCTTATTTCTTCTTCTATTTCTATGTATTGATTGATGAAAATATCTACTGTTAACATCCCCTTGTTTTAGCCAAGTAATCCATGATTTTTGGTAAGCTAGGCTGTCTATTTTCCTAGTGATGTCTTCTAGGCTTGCCCTGAGAGAGTGAAGAACCTCCTGCACTGATCCATCTCTAATATTCTGAACATGACATCCTAATTTTGCCTCTTTTTGTTTAGACTCTATTTCATTCAATAAAACTGCCTTGAGCTTCCAAGTTTCTTGGTTCTTGATTTTTCCAGTCTTTCATTCCCTTCCTGAGTGCCTGAATTTTTTTTTGATCCTAAACTAGCAAACCCAACCAAACTAGTATTATTCCACGTCTGTTAAATCATGTCAACAAAGGATTTTTCTTCCAGACACCAATCAAATACTTTCAAGGCTTTGGGTCCCCAATTTTTAAAATTGTGGCAGAGGCTAACAGGGCAATGGTCTGAGTCATCACTTTGTCATCCTGTTCGTATCCAGTTATTTTCATTGTGAAGCCAGAGATTATTCACCGAAAATCTGTCTAATCTACTAATAGCTTTCAGCAATTTTAAGTACCAAGTGAAATGTCTTTTTTCCATTTTGAGGTCAATCAAGCCGATAGAGGATATAAAAGTTTTGAAGGCACCCATTTCTTGGTCATTTGGTCTATGTACTCTTCCTTCTGTCACTGCTATGTAAGATGACATTGAAGTCCCTCATTAGACACCACTTTTGGTCTTCCCTTGAGGTGTACAACATCTGAATTGCTTTCCACTAAGATATCTTGGCTGCAAATTCTGAAGGGCCATAGATATTTAGCATGTTCAAGTAAATATCATCATTATTCCAATAACCTATCACCCCTAGCACACCTTCATCTGAGCATATGAGATGTCTTTTGAATTTATGTTTGTTCCATGTGGATAATTGCCCTCTAGATCTTCCAATTGTTCCTTGATATATCTAGTAAAAATCCTCATCATACCATAACGAAGTGACTAGTCTTCTTTCAATGATCTCCAATTTTGTTTCTTGTAGGCTGACAAAATCTAGTTTTTCAGCAAGAAGTAGATTTCTCACCCTCTTTTTTCTCCATGGGCTGTCCAGGCCCCTTACATTATAGGTGATAAGCTTCATTGGAAAACTTTCCCATCACCCTTCTTATGACTACCAAGTGCTTTATCTATTTGAGATCGCCTGTTGATGGAATTCAAATACACTAAATGTTGGCGAGTAGCTTCCTCATTAGGACTTAAAGTTAACTCCAAGTTATGACCTATTTCCATAATATAGTCAGCCTCCTTATATTGTTGATCCCAAGATGACTTTGTCTCTGGATATGTGACCTCAGGAGCTAAGGATTATGGGGATATTCGATCTAAACATGTATTAATAGTAGAGCATTCTGCTTGAGCCCTTAACATGGCTTCTTTCCTCACTATACTTCTTGTCTTTGGTCCTTTGTGAGCACATGTACTTGAGCTAGGTTTTGTAAGAACTACTGAACCCTGTTGTGCCTGCATTGGAGTAGTTCGACTGATAGGAGGGAATTCTGCCTCTAAGAGGGGTGTCCTACTTTGTGATTCCAACCTTTTGTTTAGTTCCAAATCTATATTTAGTACTTCTTCTAGTCCCACATTGTTGCTTGTAGTTAGCTTAATCTCCAGGAGTTCAGTCTTGCCTATAAGCTTAGCCTCTTCTAATGTATCTTGAGTCGCTGGTACAATATCATAATCTTTAGGATCCACAGATCCTGAATTTACTGATGGAAAATCCTTCTGAATATCGTTATCTTGGATACATTTTTGGCAACCTTTGCTATTTAATCCTTGATCAACTGTAGCTTTTTGCATAGCACCAGTGATATTCTGATCTCTAGAGAATGAGCAACATATGTTCTGGAGCCCTTGATATTGTTCTTGATGGATAAGTTCTCCTATTGAGGGTTTCATTACTCCCACCACAGGTATAGTTATAGGAATAACCTCAGTACTATCCTTTGCAGGAGAAGATAGAGATAACAAAGTTGGGATTTTGATACTATGGACTGGAGCTTCATGATCTTTATTCTAACAAAGTTGGGATTTTGTAACATTTTGGAGGGGTGGATTAGGGAGTGTGTAACCACAACTCATGCCGTTGTATAGATTGTTAGCAGTAGTGCAAGGGAGTTCAAGATGCACAAAGGACTTTGTGAAGGAGATCACCTATCCCCTTACTCTTATTCGTAGTTGTAGAAGGCTCACATTTGCTATTGAACAAGGTAGTGGAGTTGAGAAAATTATATGGAATAAGGATGGGGGCTACTGTGGTATCTCACTTGCAATACGTGGATGATACCCAGCTATTTGATGTTGGGACAACCTCTAAAATCAAGATAATGAAGGGCATACTTAGGATTTTTGAGCTTTTGTCTGGTCTCTCAATTAATTTTGCAAACGTCATATGTTTGGCATAAACTTGCAGGAAGGTACATTGAGGATGTTTATTGAGTTACTCTAATGCAATTCTGTTATTCTCCCTTTCATATACCTGGGGAAGCCTATGGCAGGTAATCCAAGACAAATTCAGATGTGGGATAACGTCATCAAGCACATTCAACACAGGATAGCAATGTGGAGCAACAAGTTCTTATCTATGGCAGGAATAGTCAACTTGATAAAGTTTGTGTTATCTAGTATATAAACATACTATTTGTCCCTATACTCAACATCTAAGAAAGTCATAAAAACAATTGATAAACACATGAGCTCATTCTTATGGAGGTAGAAGCCTGATCAGCAATGAGCCATCCATATGATCTGATTGATTGATCTTTGTTTGGAAGAATCAAAATGTGGTATGGCATAAGGAATCTGAAGCATATGAATGTTCCCTTGCTCTCGAAGTGGTTATGGCACCTGAGAACAGAATCAGGTAGTCTATGGTTTGAGGTAATTTGTTTAAAATACTACAACCCCTTTGATCTCGCCAACTAGAGCTTGATTACCCTGCCTGATGCTACCTCTAACTACTAGAAAGACATATGGAAAACAACAGTTAAGCAATGGTTTAATAATCGTGTAACCTTGGTAAGGATGTGTGGTTATAAAACCCTCTTTTGGAGATTCAATTAGTCAGGACAAGGTATTCTAGCTATCAAGTATGAGAGGTTGTTCAGATTAAGTTTTAACAAAGACATGACCATTGAAGAGGCATCTTAAGCTATACAAATCCATGCTTCCTGGTCCATACTCTTACGAAGGCCTCTGAGAAGAATAGAGACTGAACAACTAGACCAGCTACAACGTAGTATACAATTACATAGAGTGGAAGACTTAGAGGTATACTACTGGCAATGGACAGCAGAAAAATCAAGTAAATTCTCTGTTTCCTTTACTTACTCTGTTCTAACTTTGATTGATGTTCGTGCAAGTGGTAGAGACAATGTACTAGCTCAAATTTGGGGCAAGATTCCACCAGAGAGAATCCAGATGTTTGAGTGGCGCTTAATCCATTCGAGAATCCCCACAATAGGTAATTTGCTACACAGAGGAATACACTTCGATCGCTTTGCAAAAAAATGTGTTGAGTTTGCTCACTCAACAAAAAACATAACGCATTTGTTCATTGAGTGTCTGAATGCTCAAGAGTTATGGAGGGGTGTATACTCTTGGTTCAGTCTTAGCTACATTGGCCACCCATTCAACTTCACTTCAAGCCTCATATGCAGTTAATCTGATGCAACCAAAGCGCAAAAATTTGGAAGGAGGTTTGGCAAGCATGCCGTGGAGCCTATGGCAAGACAAGAACTCAATCTGATTCGACAATCCCACTAGAGTAGTTGACCCACTTGATTGGATCAAGGTGAACGTCTGGTACTGGATTACCAATCATACCCGGTCTCATATTGGCAAACAACTAGACCAGCTACAACATAGTATACAACTACCTGGAGTGGAAGACTTGGAGGTGGACTACTGGCAGTGGACAGTGGAAAAATCACATAAATTTTTTGTTTCCTCTGTGTGCTCTGTTCTAACTTTGATTGATGTTCCTACAAGTGATAGAGATAATGTACTAGCTCAAATTTTGGGAAAGATTCCACCAAAGGGAATCCAGATGTTTGAGTGGCGCTTAATTCGGTCAAAGAATCACCACAATTGATAATCTGCAACACAGAGGAATACACTTCGATCGCTTTGCAAAAAAATGTGTTGAGTTTGCTCACTCCACAAAAAACATAACGCATTTGTTCATTGAGTGTTCCAATGCTCAAGAGTTATGGGGAGGTGGATACACTTGGTTCAATCTTAGCTTCATTGGGTACCCATTAAACTTCACTTTAAGTCTCATATGCAGTTAATCCGAGGCAACCCAAGTGCAAAACATTGGAAGGCGGTTTGGCAAGCATGCCGTGGAGCCTATGGCAAGCTAGGAACTCAATCTGAATAGTTGACCCACTTGTTTGGATCAAGGTTAATGTCTGGTACTTGATTACCACTCATGCCCAGTCTCATAGTGGCACCTCCATCAGAGTTTGGTTCAGGCTGTCCAAATGTGCAGTTCATTCAACTTCTTAACTTGAGCTTGATTGAGCCAGTGGCAACAATACAATTGGAAGAGGTCAGCTTAAAGACCAGACGTCTGGTCTTTAATTGGCCTGCATACAAACTTGCCTTTCCTTGTAACCTTGGCCGTTTTGGCATTTTTTAATTAAAAAAATTAACTATAAAAAAACCCATCCTTCAACTTGTTTGTTTGTTTTGTAGGAAATTATGTCCTCCAAGTTGAACCCGAAAAAATCTACCTCCTGCGTATCATCAATGCCACCGTGAATGGCGAGCAATGCTATTGTGAATGGCGAGCTCTTCTTAGCCATCGCTAGCCACACAACATCGTCAAAAACGATGTCGCCTACACAAAACCCTTTTTGCACAAGCTCCATCTTGATTGCTCCAAGACAGACTACAAACATTCCTGTTCGGGTAAACCAAATTTCGAGCAGATATTTCATCGCTTCAAGGCCTTTCAATGGTGCCCAAATACCCATTAACAAGAGTATTGCATTATCCACATTGCAATACAATGGAATCTCTAACGACGTTGTCCTAATATTCCAAGATTTACCTTCTCTCAACGACTATGCTTTTGCTTTTTCTTACAACGCCAAGCTTAGAAGCCTCAATTTGCCAAGTTTTCCAGTGGATGTTCCATTGAATGTGGATTGTTGTTGTCCTACAATATTGGATTTGGGGCTAATTCTTATACTTCTTGCCAAAACAGGACAAGGTTGGTGGTTTCGTTGAACAAAAATTTTGTAATGCCAAGTGAAAAGTCAGTAGTTGTCTTTCAAATTTGTTATTGTCATAGTTATCACATAGAGAATAACACCAAGAATGATTAGTAGCTCAGTCTCAACTTCCTATCTACATGGCCTCGCCAAGTATAAAAGATTTTACTATTGAACTTTGTAGATCATACAAATCTTCACAATTTACTCACCCTCGTCATAAAGAACTATTTTTCACTCCTGTATAATCTTATACAAAAAGGTTCTATCCAAACCATTATAATAGTTAATAACTCGACCAGATCTTTGTTGAACAATTGATAAGAGTCAATCCACGTTATTCCTACCTCATGCTGCTTTGCCAATCTTCTTCTTACAACTTCCTTGCAGACACTCCTTTGAAGTACTCAGTCAAACCTAGTGACAACTCCCGTAGGATGCTCAACTCACATTGGAACTTTCTTCGGATGAAAGGGTGTTGCTCAAACTCTACATGCATCCCTATTTATACCAATTGAATCCTTTCAAAAGGACAATTATTTTGAGTTATCCGAATTCATCCGCGAGACTTTCCTTCTCAATGAAATACTCATTTGGTAGTAAATCTCAATCACATAGAAATCCTAGCCCAACTAGGATTGTTCCTGCGTTTGAGTCCACCTCGTCCTTAGGTAATATCTTTTATATTTTTTCCCCAATTTGCAAGACTCTTGCCATACGTGGATTCCACAATTCCTATGCTATCAACGCATGTGTTAAGACGTTATTGCACCCGAATTACAAAAAAAAAAGTTGCTCCTACCAAGTTTCACATGCCAATGCAAGTGTTTCAACATTCGTTCCCTAAGTCCGACAATTTTACTTCAACCAAGCCATTCAGGCTTGTTGGTTTTATTGTCATCACATGCCAGATGACACATAACAAACTAGCTAACTATGTTTCATCTAGTGCTGATACTCCAAGTTGTAGTTTATCATGTCATCACACTCAAGACGACCCATAGGTATGTGATTGTGCTAGATATATGCCAACACTCAACCCAAGGTTGACCCTTAACATGCTAATCAAACTTGTTGCTCATTCCGTCATCACACATAGGATGTGAGGTTGTGCCTAAATAAACACCAATCCATAAAGTATCCATGAAAAGGACTTTATAATCTTTCCCTTTGGATTTATGTGGCACAACCAATCATCCGGTCATACAAGTCAATATGTCAATACAAATATATACAACTCGTACCAGGACAAACCATCCACACTTGGATTGATAGCTTGCATTGAATGGCTCTTGATCTTCTCCTTTGCGCCACATGGAACCAAAGGTATTTTGTACTGTCTTCAGAAACATCTTCACCAGTGGCGAATAGGGCCAAAGCCAATCCCGAATGGATGGAGGATTACCTTCGTTGAGCTCTCCCCGTACATCCTTGCTTAACCTACTAGAATTTGCTAGAAACCAACCTTTAGCCGTGCAAAGTAACCATTTTGAGAGCAATCTAATGACTGGTTACCTGCAAAGTAACCATGCAGGTAGTGACATTAACTGTGATCTATCGAGATGAATTGAAACTTTAGCAGATGCACCAACCCAGATCATTAAATCATCGACTCGGTTAGCCAATAACATCATCGTGTGAACTACAAAAACTGTCAGAATCCCCATTACATTGCAAGGTCAGAGTACACCTTGTCGATCCGAAATTGTGTAATCAGTGGGTCAAATGGTACGCAAAGATTGTCCTCTCCAGATTAACCAGCTTATGATTGCCCAAACAATACAATATTTTTCTTATTTCTCTAGTGATCACTAGGTATGCTTGGTATGCATCATCCAATTCAGAATAACTACTTGATACAGCACAAGGTACGGGACTCTGATAGAAGTTGCCAGAAGTGAAATAGACCAGGTCAATCACTTACCACCATTAACTTCATTAACAGAACAATCCAGATCCATGGTCAAGGATAATAAACCGTGTTTAGAACATCACTCGCCCAACCTAGAACACTAGAACACATAAATAAGAGAGTAGAAAACTTTACCATCATACCAGACTCTCTAGAGGATGAACTACCTTATTTTTTATTGAGTCAGCTTAACCACCTTCAGATTTTGCTAAGAAAAGACACCCTTCCTGCTGTTATACAACCTAGCGACCTATGTAGCCAATATCACAAAATTGTTAGTTGATGGGCCCCGGAGGTCTTGTATGGAAGACTATGAAGCTCAGAAATTTCAGTACGAATGATTGCGTTATTTTCTATGACTGTGCAACAACTAAAATTTCAGAGTCGGGAATATCACCATTCCTCCCCTGACTATTGTTCTTCAATTTCTCAGTAAAAATCAATGAAATATAAACAATATCAGTAGATAAACTGCTGGCAGAACATAATTAGTACATAAATCCCATCTTTTTCTTTGATAAATATGTTCTCCAACTTTTATGTCGTTCACTTTCACCTTAATGCTCATCTAGTGAAAATTCAGGTACAAGAGAGTTGTGATGATCATCATGAAGCTCCTTCCTCTCTTTTGCTAGATTGATGTCCTCTATATCTAGATGGGAATAGTTGATAGTTTTCCTTTACTCAAAGTCACCTTTAGCTTCCCTCATTTCCTGTCTTTACTCATATATAAGCTCTATCGGATTAGAATGTGAGTCAAATGCTCTGTCATTTGAGTAACACTTTCAACTTTATCAGGCGTAGTCCAAATACTATCATACGATCTTGAGGGAGTGAGAGCTCGTGTATGGGAGGGAGGTATTTAAAAAATGTTTTTGGATGAATAACTACAACAATCAGAATTTAATGCGATAGAGTCCTCCACATCCATCACCTTCTGTTTGACCATCGGTAATCAACAGTACAAACCCCAATCATAACAGATGCATGTCCTAAATCAAGACTCGATTCTTATTTCTCCCAACAACTGAATTGTTCCAAAGTCGAAAAGACCAATATGAATAGGCTAAGTAAAGCTCTATCAAACATCCACACTCATCCAACAACAACTTCGAGGGTCAATACAACATGCAAATCAGACAAACTACTTGTCAGCTACGAAATATTAATCAACATGTGATTATCACAAAAATAATCTAACCTCATCCTGTTGAATCCGATATCCCTACAGCATATGTTTCATCCACAGGAATTGTTCACACCAACTTCATGCAACTGGGAACCCTCTTAGTAGACAGATATATGGAATTATGTTTCTTATTGAACCACAAGCCATCATGTTCATTGTAAATGGAAATCGAAGAGTCATCATCGATAATTCTTTTAATTTTGTGCTAATAATGGATTAGATCAAAATAATTTTATTAAATTTCAGTGCTTCTATTAGTGAAGTTGTTGGAACTCAATACATCAAATAACGCAATGCATATTGGTTCACAACAAAAATAGCATCTTTGTATAATTCCAGAAGTAAAGCTGCATACATCTGACCCATTATATCCCAACTTAATTTAAAATATACTGGGTATGTTGTGGTTGTAGTTGTGGTATTGAACCACAAGCCATGTTGTCGCCAACATGGAATGGCCACCAGTTGTGCTTCTCCTGCCGTTGTCGTTCATGACCAAGCAGAGATGTTGATGAATAGTTCAAGTCCATATGCCGTAGTCAAGTATACTACTCACATACCCGAGAATGCCCTTTATCACTTTGATGTATGACTCCTTAGGAGTAGCTTGATAGCGGGCACATACACCAACACTAAACCAGGGATTTGGTCGACTTGCTATGAGGTACAATAGTCCTCCAATCATGCTTCTCTACTTCATTGCATCCTCAACGTGTCCTCCTTCTTCACACATGCCATCCCTTTATTGTGTCACTTGAAAATCCATAAAGTAGCTGAGTCTCCAACCATATTCATTTCGACCTTGTCTTGAATATGACACACACATTTTATCTCAAGGGTTGATACTAGGTCCAGACACAAAATTATCCGCACAAGCAATGACTACTTCCCTATCGTGCCTTGGAACGAAGAGTATTTTATCATCTTCCCTGTGCACATAGCTCATTTGTTCAACAAATAGGGAGAGAGCCAATCACGGACAATCCTAGTTGCTTGTTGAGGCAGTAGACGTATTTTGGATCATCAGGATCTTCAAATCCTTTTAGTTGGCCAGCATACAATTCTTCTTGAAGGGAGACATCTAGAAAGTCACTATTCACGTTCATCAAGAAATACCAACAAGTTTCTGATAATCTACTAAATTTTCTTGCAACTCTGAATGTCATCGTTTATATCTATGATTCCAACACAATTACAATGAAATTTTTCAAAAAGGTAATTTTGAAAAGTTAACCTAAGAACGAAGGCAATAAAGAGAAGGAAAACACATATCCAGGGTACCTCCCAAGAAGTTCTTTGTTTAATGTCATTAGCTTGACTTTTCCTCACTTCTAGCCCAGTTGAAAGGTGGATGCTTGCTTGCACGAGCTCTTTTTCACAAAAACATGATCCATGGGGTCAACGTTGAAGCTCTCATTGTATATCATTCCCGGATCCGCATCCTCTTGTTTAGCCTCCTTTATTCCATCCATTTGAAAGAAAAAAACCTTGCTCTCCAAGGCATTCACTTCATGATCCATCAAAGTCATGAGTGGATAAGAATTGAGCTTGAACATAAGTGGCTCATAAAACGAAGGCAATTTTGGTGGACGGAATTGCACCACAACTTTGTCGGTTAGAACAAGCTTTGGAGTAGCTCGGGCTTGAGATAGGTTTTCATACCTTGAAACAAACTTCTTCCACTAGTAATATAAGCACTGATTTTGTCTCGGTTTTATTGGCGATCAGAGGTCTCAACGTGTTCTGATCAAACAAAAATTTACCCCGTGTGATATGACTTGTCAAACCGTATTCTAACCGATGGAGATCAAATTCTAACGGTCCAATGGAGAGGTATTTGTTTCAAAACATATTGTTCTTAAACAAGAAGCTTGCATGCAATTTATGGGTACCAAATCGAGCATATGGGATACTGCATGTGCGTGGAGTCACGTCCCCTCACATAAGCCACAAATGAAGAGTGTTAATTTTTCCCGTTATTTGTTTTAGTCCATTAATTAGTGAAATTTTCAAATTTTTAGGTAATTAGGTAATTTACTATTCTTTAGGGAAGAATATTTAGTTAAGTAATTTTCAATTTCTTTAGATGTTAAACTATGTATTAGAATTGTATCGAAAGATTTTGCTTTTCATTCGATATGATTTGTATTCTTGATTACATCAGATTTATAGACTCATAAACTAGAGAACGTGGGATAGTTGAGAGAAATCCTCACTTGATAAGGATGTGATCCCTATAATTTAGGGATCACTCCTTGTACAGATAAGTGGTGATTAACTCCCCACTTATCCACTATCTAACACTCCTTCTCAAGATGAATTGGGTCTTCAATTCCCAACTTGCATAACATTCTTGTGAATACTGGTTTTGCAACAGCCTTGGTTAGGATATCAGCTAACTGTTCTTCAGAACGAACAAAGGGAAGGCTGATTATCCCTGCTTCAAGTTTTTCCTTGATGAAGTGGCGATCTACCTCAACGTGGATTTCCTAAAATGATGATGGTTGCTTGACTATCACATCTCAAAGAACATGTTTGATTTGTTTTTTGTCCTATCTCAGATAGTAGTTTTTTCAACCATAGGATTTCTGTCAGGCCACGTGCAATTCCTCTAAACTCTTCTGCACTGGATAGTGCCACCACTTTTTGCTTCTTACTTCTCCAGGTGACCAAATTTCCACCAACCATCATGAAGTATCCTGCAGTGGATCTTTGATCTACTGGATTACCTGCCCAATCAGCATCTGTGTAGGCTTCAATATTTAGATGTCCATTTGACTTAAAACATATTCCCCTGTTAGTTGTGCCTTTGAGAGAACAAACAGTTCTCAGGGCTGCCTCCAAGTGATCTGTCTGAGGTTTGTGCATAAACTAGCTAACTACTCCAACTGAAAATGCAATATCAGGTCGAGTATGTGCAAGATAAATTAACTTTCCCACCAGGTGCTGATATCTAGCCTGGTTGGCTAACTCAGCCCCTTCAATTATCTTCAATTTTTGGTTGACTATGGCTGGAGTATCTGCTGGTTTGCAATCCAATAATCCTATTTCAGCAAGTAGGTCTAAGAGATACTTTCGTTGAGATATGAAAATCCCTTTATCTGTTCTCTGGATCTCAATTCCCAAGAAATAATTCAATTCTCCTAGATCTTTCATTTCGAATTCACTGAATAAATTGTTCCTCAAGTTTGCAATTTCTTCGTGATCATCTCCTGTGATTACCATGTCATCCACATAGATGACCAGACATGTGATAAGTTCTCCTCGCCTTTTTATAAAC